>VOMN01045076.1:0-29824 GCA_014899125.1 Orchestia grillus
TGCGAGATATGGAAACGGGAAATTTATGACAAAAGGTGTTGCATTTGTGATTTTTGTAAATAAAAACGTATGTTGCATCTACAGCATTATGCCATCTTTTCAATATGTTATTCTCAGATGTCAAAGGAATGAAATAGGTCATATTGTAGTTTGGACTAGAAATTGCGAATTTATTGGATATTATCGACAGAATTCCACGTTTATTGCATTTTTCTAAAAGCGAAAAATTCAATACCTTTAAAATAAAGTTTTTTACGTATTTCTAGTCATCTGATATAGTCAGTGCCTCATAAATTATGGACGTATTATTATATCTTTTCGTTGCGTCGCATTTCACAAGCATTTTTTTCAGTTGCAAGTACCAGAAAATAACACGGTGTACCACATTTGCATCTCGTATTTTATATTCAAGCAGTACATAAAGTTCTTGAGCAATTTGAAGAGCAATAGAAAATAAAGGGTTACAGAAGCTAAACATTCTATGTATCGCAATTTTTATGCTTCAAACACTACAGACGGTATCCTCATACGACCAGAGCGGGCATGATCTTCATGCAGACCCCCAATGCTCGAGACGACCATATCTTCACTGACACGTACTTTAATATCTCTAAATTCCTAATTAGAGACAACGAGAGCTCTCTAGAGTATCCTGACATTTAAACTTTACGATAACTCCCAATCACGTTGTCACCGTAAGCATATTCATGTAATCGGTAAAAATGCATATTTAGTTCGACTTAAAAATTATTTTCTATGTCCCGCTTACGTTAGCATCAGATCATAAGCTTCAGATTTTCAATGTCCTTTAGTCAAAAATGAACACGAAACCAATCGATCACGCTCACAAGCTGATTTATCAACAGTTGAAAGCATTCCCATTGACTGATCACAAAGTCATTGTTTTACGACCTCGCTAGCTCTTCACTATTGATGGTACCGCTCGAGCATTTTATATTTTTCCACGTGCACTTCTTTGTACCCTTTGTGGAAATGTATTCATATTTTCCCTACTATATAGCTGAAGTTTTTACGTGCTTATATTCATCCTAAAATGTCATTCCTATTATTAAAAATGAATGATCTCAACACGCATTCATAAGTGAATTTCATCCATAAGCTAATCTCAATGAATTTACAGTTCTAAAACATTGATATTAACCCTTAACTACACCAAGTACCGGATCGGTACTCTCAAATTAATTAATTTTACCTATTTTAATTCTTTGCGTAATATAAAATGCAGCCTCTGAATAAGATGTTTTGTCTGACTGCTTTTGCATCTTCTACAACCGATTTAGCCATCAGCAAGCAGTCAAGAGAAATTATCCATCAAACAAAAAACATCAGTAAACTAGACAGTAATTTAGGCAGTAAAGAGTCAAGTAGCCTAAGTGCTAGGTAGAGCTGGTGTAGTAGCGTCAAACTCGCTGGTATGATTTTCTTGAAAAACAATTCAGCGACATACATGCATGAGAGATACATTGTGCTCAACGCTGAACCCAACTTAGTCGCTCTCATCCACGGCTCAGAACGCAATCAGCTCAAGATCTTTGGAGGCAGGGCACTCACAAATCTATCCTTCTGTGATCTAATTTATGCTTTCTCGTAGTAAATCTCATGACGTGGGGTAACAGGCTTACGCATAATACGTTCATTTAATTTTACGCGTTCGTAGGAAAATCTACAGTAATATTATTTCATACGATATCAAAAGTTTATATTTTCTATGTTTGGCGAGCAGACTAAAAACTGATGAATCAACTTTTGTTGAGCAGTAGAATTATTTGCGAAGAATGCGAACGTGTAGTTCGAAAATTTGCAACAATGAAGGAATGCTATCATCTACGTAAGTTAGTGCTCTTATCTCCTCCGTACATTTATAGATGAAAGTATCAATTAGATGCTCTAACTGAAGCAGCACGTCTGTGTAATTAGAAACACTAGTCGTCGCTGCTTTCAACGTTCTACATATTACATACACTGACTTGGAGCCAGTTACCGCTGGCCCCGCATATTACCAACATTTTACTAACTCACATTCACTTTTTTGAAAATAAGAACATTTACAATGCCCGTGTATTCAAATTGCTCATTGACACGTGAAACTGAAACGTACAGAACAGTAAACGTATTCGCTGATAGTTCACAGAATGTTCAATTAACTCAAACCAAAGGACAACAAACAAAAACGCTACTCATAAAAGAATGTTCTCTTCAAAAGCTTTTAATTGCAGTAAACAGACCGAGCATCTCTTTGCAGGTACGCACGCAGCCTTACTCTGATGATCTACTGGAATGCCATTCACATTTAGCCGTAAGAAAATTAGGCTTGACAATTGCTTGGGTAATTATCATCAAACTATTTTGGAAACATGTATTGCCATATGACTCGAGCATATGCTCGTACCTTAGAATATCAACCTCGCCAAAGAAAAAAGGCTTTAGAAATTTCTATACAGGTAATTATTCCTTACTAATTTGACTGACTTTCATCCAAAATAGCAGTTTTAAAACGTAAGAAAGAGTACATAATATATTATACTAAGCTGCTCTTACGCCGTTTCAACTGAAAGGTGAGAAGGGTAGCTGAAAATAGGCTCGATCGTTCAAGCAACCGATGGATCATTGGGCTTCACGACATATATATATACGTACACATATACATACAGACATTCCATGTAAGCATACATTACATACATACGTACATACATACATCTATTTTGCTCTTCGAGCCTCCTCACATAAATGCCAAGCCCTCACGTACAATACACATAAAGCGCAGAACCCACCAGCTTTCCGATGTGCCTATGGCACATCATCGTTGCGACTCGTGTTCGATTCATGTATTAAAGTAATCAAGTCCTGAGTATATATGGCGTGCATATTGCTTCTTGTTCGCTTGAAACGTGTATAATGGCATAGTAAAAAGGGGTAAACTTCAACAAAAATTTTTACTGGTTACATTTTCTGGCTAACAACCCAGTGTACGAAATATATCGAAACAATTTTGCGCGGAGGAGGTAAATTTTTGCGTGAGCTAAAATCATTTGAGGACAGGAACGGCTTCGAAGTTGCTCCAGAGGAACACAAGCTGTGAGGACGGTGAGTGGTAGGGGTACCGCATGGGGAGCGCAGTTGATTGGAGGGAACTTTGTTCAAAGGTAGGAGCCCTCAGTCTCGTCCCAGGAACAGTTCCAATAACTGCACGCAGCACAGTAGGGGCTGCCGCTGGCCTTGGCATCGTCTAGCGTATTTTCTGACCTCAAAATCTCAAACAATTGTTATAAGTTCGAACTGTCATTGCGAGACTCAAAAGCATAATCGTTCTATTGTAAAAACATAAAGTATGCACTTATCATTTGTAAATAGCAATGTATCGAATCCTAAATTCCATTTCAAAGTTGATCCGCAATTCGCATGCGAAATTGTTTTTAATCAGCATCAACTATTTCAAACTAAAACACCGATTTGACAAACACATTATCTGCAAGGTAAAACCATTCAAATGGTCGGAAACGAATCAAAAATATAAGTTGGAGCAACATCTTTGCAGGGTTGCTTTTGGTGGTGGGGGCCCCAAGCGTCGACGGCGGCGTACGATGATCTCCCTACGGAACTAGTTTGACAACACCATTTGTAGTTCAGAGCAGGTAAAAATTTACAGCACATAAATCATCATTTTTATCATCTATTTAAGTATGATGCTGACTCAACGCTCAAACACATTCGTAGAGCTTTCTGAAAAATTCGACGCATTTTTCGACGGCAATTGCATCCGTCTCTGCTAGGGCATTGCAACATTTGTTCCCTGAGGTGACGTAGTCTTCCTTATTCTCAGATGATGGAAGCTGATGATTTGTAAGACACAAACTTAGGTACACGGAGTTTTCAGCCGTAAAAGATTTAATGTTGGCATCGGTTTACGTAGCAGAATGACAATGAGCGTTAAAACCAACGCTGACGGAGATCATTTTTACGGCGATGATGTGATTAGTAGTAGTAGTAGTAGTAAGGATAGGAGCGCTTTGGTGACTCAGACTATCTCGCTTCGAAAGGATATGGGCCATTTAGTATGGACTTCGGAGAACGGGGAATCTGTGCACAAGACGTGTTTCCACACAAGATCCCCTGCGCATAGAAACGGCAAGTTAAGAAGGAAAATAAAGAAAAGATAAAAAACAATTAGAGAAGAAGGCATGAAAATGGGAGCAAAGTGGTCAAGAAAGAAAGACGTCCCTAAAGGCTAACGAAAGCTTAGGTAACCTAACAGTGTCCCCCTGGGGACGCTAGTCCCCTTAGCATAGGATAGACGAACCTAACTAACCTAACCCTATCGCTAGTGGCATATCCTATGCCCCCTGAAGGGAAGAAATACGTTAAAAATGTAGTCACTGCATTATTTTTGAACGGAAAAAACATGCTCTCGTCTTGTAAAAACTTAATCGGGAACTGCGCAGTGAGCGCTGCGAGTGAGGCAGCAGCGGCGGCAGAGCAGCTCGAGGGCGAGGGGCCGCTGGTGGATATGACATCGGCGCATGAGTCACCCCAACAACAAAAAAGGAAGAGTCGCACATAAACCTGCCGGTAATTACCGAGTACCTCAAATAATGGACCCAACAATATCAATAATAACCACCGGAGTGCGCCGGGAAATTCGTCAATGACGTAAGATGAATTTGCAGAGAGAACTGTACTACCACATTTACTCGTATATCCTACAGTCCGTCTCTGTCAACTAGACGAGTAGTGGTAAGACGCCACGTCCTGGAGTGAAGGGCGTGAGTACAAATTCATTCCATGATTAGGAGTTTTCTGCTCTCATAAAAGGAACTATTTACCGGCTAAAGTGACGACCATTGCATGGCCTCGTTGGACTAACAAAGATCGAACTTTGAGCGCAGGAAATCCGCCAGAACAAACATTTCAAAACATTGTGAAGGCCTTCCTGTACGGTTAACAGACATAGAATGAGATCGACGGGACACTCAATAGGGGAACAAAGCAAAGGCAAAATAAGTTTTCATCATATCTCAGCCTCCGAAAGCTAAAATTTAGGGTGATGTTATGCAAATGTCAAGGAGGTGAAAATTCCGGCTTTTACCTTTCGGTAGAATTCTTTGAAGATGTGAATAACCATCACAATGCATATTCAAATTCAGCGCAATAAAATATTCAAACGAATTATATACAATAGATCGAGTTAGAATTTAGTTTAGTAAAATGGAGCTGTTCAGAAATAGAGACACAACATTAATAGATAGTTTCTCAAAAACGGTAAAATATTTTAACAAATGAATTGCTAAATAAAAGTGCAAAACTGAATATCATGGAAAAACGTTGTCTGAAAAATAGGATAGAACTTTCGCACAGGTTAAACCGCGACAAAAACAAGCCAATAATTGTACATCGCTCCTCTACAGCTCATATGAAACATTTTAGAGCAAAGAGAAACTAATCCTACCGTTAAAAAGGATAATTAGATATACATTCTGATGCAACGGTTTCCTCTATGCCATGAAATGAGATAAGATATCAATTAACATCGCACGCCTCGTTGGTCGCCTGAGCGAATGGAAATTTTAAAGAATACAGAAGTGAAACTTGCGTCAGTGCGAAATGGCTGCATGTGTAATAAAGCTCGGACCGCGGGCAGCCGCCGGTGAAGCTGAAAAGGAAGCACGCTGCATACTCGGGCTTCTCGTCCGACTGGGGAAATTGAGGGGGAAGTGGAGGCCTAGCTAAATAGCGGGGTGAGAGAAGGACGCCAGTCCGACAAAAACACAGCAAGTGGTATTGTAAAACCGATCGAAGGAGTTAACACGCCTGCTGACGCTAGAATAAAATCAGAGCAATTACATGGATGCAATTTATTCCTGGATTACATCATCTCATTAAGAAAAAATATTTGAGAATGATGTTGACAAGTTAACTTTCTAAGACAACCTAAAGCGAAGCAGGGCTACAAGGAACGCAGGTCATTCAAAAGAGAGGGACACGAAAAAGGAAAGCGCCGGCCGAAGAATGGAAACAACCACTGCTTCCCGAGACAGGCATTACTGACTACGCCCAGCAGAGAATACTACACATGGCACTAATTTCCAACGATTCGCTGAGGAGAAGTATTAGCCTATAAAAAGATTGAGGCTTAGAAAGCTCACGAAAATGTTTCGCGGGACGCAAAGTCCCTGAATGTATGCACTAGGAAAATGTACTTTGGCGCATCGCTCCGGGCAGTACAAACGACCGTGTGGAAACAGTGGTAATTTACGAGGAAAGCGGTGGCTAATCTCGTCCACGAATAGAAATGAAATCGCAAGAACCAGCAATATACGTGAAAAAAAATTTTGCTTTCTTGACGCGTCGACACCCAACTACCCACGTGGCGGTAAAAAATACGAGGAAGTGTTCAAACTTACTAATTGATGCGACATTTATTAAAGAGAAAACGTTACCACACTCAATTATGAATAATAATAATCACAATAATGAAACACACACCGAACAGGATAACGAAATGACCGAGCATGAATTTGAATGGCAGTCGTCTCTCGAACGACCTAACGACTCCGAGTTCATGGTTCATTTTGGCTTCAGTCGAAGAGCACGAGTTTAACGAGCTGCCGAGGGCACATGCCTCTATAGCGGCACAAGTGGGGCACGCAGCGGCATTCTAAACAACGACACCTTCAAGTCTTGCCTCAGGCTGCCTGACGAATTGCGATGTGTAGATATTTGAGTACAATTTCACCGACAATTGGAGATGGTACACGGCACTTGAACTTCAAAGAAAAGAAGCTATACATTTGGTTAAACTTGGTTTAATTTATGGAAATCTTATGTTTAAATTTTTTGATTGACTGAATGAAGTGTCTTACAACACATGATTTGGAGGTCGTGCATGTGCTAACAACACAAGCACAACGTTGGATTCGTACTAAACATGGACATCACGTATTGCTAGAACTACTGAAAAGACTTCGATGAATATTCACTGCATGTATAGAAGTGACAGTGAGCAGAGTAAATTTAACGAGCTCTGATTAACAAGCGATTGACTCTCGATAACAAATTTCACTCAAGACTAAAACGGCGCTAATATAATGCGAGTTAACGATAGATGAAGACGTGTCGTCACTTTTACACACTGAGTTCACTAGAATAACGATAAGGGTTGCTGGTACGGTGAGGGGATCGTTCCCCAGCTATGTGCACTGCAGCACTGATTACGAAACTGTAGCACATCGCTCAAATCGGTCGAGTGCCATGGCAGAACGAGGAGCACATGTCGGTGCCTGACAGGAGTGAGCTCACCACCATAATGAGGCCATGGAGGCTGTCAATAACATAGAACACACCACCCTGATGAACATACGTCGAGTCCCGACGAGAAAGAGAACACACCACCCTGATGAACACATGTCGAGTCCCGATGAGAAAGAGAACGCACCACCCTGATGAACACATGTCGAGTCCCGATGAGAAAGAGAACGCACCACCATGATGGAGCCAGAAAACAACACCAAAACACTGCGCGCGCTGACCTGACCATGGATCGTAGCGCATGGGGGCAGAGGCCCCTCGCAATCAATACGCAGCTCTTCACAACAAAGAAGGCCGCTTATGCAATATTACTCGCTTGTGTCCACCGTCATTCTTATGAATGCCATCAAGAAATGAGGCTCGTCAACATGATAACCACGGAGCTATGAGTAAAAGCCTCTTCAAGCGACGAAATAAGAAGCCAGGGAATCGATGAACCAATCCCATAAGGAGACACACAAAGACGTCACATAGGCCATAAAATGTAATGATCGACTACAACGACGGCATCAAATTAAAACTCGTCAAATAAATTGCGTGGATGTACTTAGCACAGAGAAACGTTAAGCTCGCCCACGACGTCAAGAAGTCATTCATGGCTAACAAACAAAGAACCAAGATTAGGCCTTAATTGAAAGTCGATGGTATGAATCAAGTAAACCTAAGAAACTGCAAAAACTCTTTAATTACTTAGCTTAAATTGGCTCAAGTTCAAGATCAAATGAAATAGTTCAAAAATGAAATGTTGACTTCGCCACCAAAAATGCAGCACTGGCAAAACAGCGAACATTGCGAATGAAAACTCAGTCGATTTCTCTACCGGAGAAAAAATACCAACCTATACAAGTGTTCGCGTAAATATTTGGAATTAACTATTGATTTGGAACACTAACCTAATGCATTGGTAGGCGCGCAGCACTTCAGATCCTGCTAGCGAAATCCAATAGAATCGAGTATTCTGAACAAAAATCTAGACTTCGGTCTGCAGCTCAATTCGAAGTAGAGCAGTGCCGGGAGTAGAGCATGCACGCATCAGATAGCAACGATTCGTTGTAATTAAGCGAAGGCAGGAAATGGGTTCATTGATTCGGTCGAGGCTCATGAATCGCGGAGACGAATGAAAACTGGAGCGCTCGTTCTACAGCACACGCGGTGGCGAGCTTGGCAAAGCCATCACACGGAAGGGACAGCTTTCAGGGTTTCTTTAACGTGGAAATCAAACCTAGTAATGACGAAGTGGAATGATCAAAGGAGTGTGGAAAAACGACATTGTTTGTAGCAGCAGGTACATAACTTTGTAGTTCGACGTAGTCATTAGCGAAACGAGAAAACTTCTATGATAAATTACGACAAGGTTTGAAGGCTGTCGATATTACGTGGTTCATACTATAAATTGAGCACAACGCGTAAATAATACGTGTGATAAACAGGTCAAGGCTCGCAACCAATTCAAGTAAAGCGAGACTAGTTTATTTACAAACGAGTAAAGAAAGCATTCGACATTTCCCTTTTGGGGCTCCACACTAACATATCAAAGCTGAGAAAGCTACAAGCGAGGACACAACGGCGCTGGCAGGGTCGTCAGCCGCTGCGCCGTGGCCCGACCTCCCAGAGGAGGGAGCCGGAGCTCAGTCACCAGGTCCCGAGAGTCGTGGCAAATCCAATAATTAGAGACGCGATGGCAACAAATCACGAGCTCTGCAGGTCTGGCATTAACTGGCAGCACAGCTGAAGTTCCTAGCCACGCCATCCTCGGGACGACCACATTGACGCTGAGCTCTCGTTCACAGATGGCTGTAACCGTACGATCCCTCGTACGATCATGTTGCGTGATAAATTACTTCCATGAAATCAACAGTCTTTATAGGAGAGCAGAAAGAAAATTCAAACATGGCAAAGCAAGTACATGAAAAGAATTTAGAAGAGACGTTGCCAAAACTACTGTGAATTTTTCATCAGATGCCGTGTGTACAGACGTAGAAACAAACTTTCAAATTCAGTTTTCCGCTTCAATTAACTTTGCGATTTTTTAGGGTGGCACAAGAAATAGATCGAATAATAGGACGTGGACACAAAATATTAACACCTAACTTGGCTCAACCGGTCACAGTCAGAGGTTAAGGAAACAATGCAAACCATTATATATGAGATTGATAACCTTTTATTCAATTCTGACACTCATGTAAAATAGGCGAATCAAAGCCGACTTGAAAAAAGTCATAAATTCCTATCAGACTCCAATGCTAACAACCGTTGTTGGTTATTAAGTGCGAAGTGGAAAATTAACTATTGAAGACTTGATTACTTTAACATAATTTTAGAACATATGGATCTTCGCAAACTGAGTACAGGAACCTGACACACTTCCAAATAGTTCCATACTTTCGGTACAGCCTTCTGAAGGTGTACCAGCGGTCTGCAACGTGTGATGGTTCGGTCGGTCACGTACTCGTAAAGGCGGCGCGTGAATTAAATATAAAAATATCAGGGGAAATCACTTCAAAACCTGTCAAAGCCGCAGCTGTCAGGTGCCCTAAATTGAGACCTGTGTCCGCAGTACGAGATTAGACCGATGCAACGGGAATGTTTCAAATCAGAGTAGAGATCTACTGTAAAATCCCAATCGGCACAATTCGCGCTTCATTGAGTCTCCACCTAATACTCGATATGAATTTCTTCTTTGACGGTACGACTGCCGTACGTGCCAGGTACGGCATTGATGGAAGGAATGTTTGGATTTGCATCCTCTCCAAAAAATTCAAGTAACATAAATGCAACATAAGGCGCGAGCAGCGTCATCGTATGTCGATTTCAGATGCAAGAAAGCAGCCAAATTGGATCAATCAGTAACGGGAAAGTATTTCACTAATAACGTTTTTACGTTAATCTCAAACGTTTGAAATTACTGAAATTTCACATTTCACTGAGAGACTAGCAGGTAAACTGAATGAATATTTCTCCTAAAGCTGAAATTTTTTAATGAGGCTAGCGACTTATTTGGAACCTTCTGTTCAATAAAGGACGAGCATTTTATTTTCATTTGTGAAGGTAGTCAGCCCGCAAACATGCCGTACTGATGTACTCAGTCCGACGCAATACGCACAATGTACCTTCCCTCACTGGAATTGCCAAGTTAAATGGAAGAGATTCGATCAGCCTTAATTCAGCGTATAAGTTTAAATGAACCGCAATTAATCGCTGCTAAAAATTTTCTTCGTCGCCACCTTAATGAATATATTTATGAGTCCCAAAACAATAATTCAACAAATGGAAATACACATCACTCATCAAGGCAACTTTCGGATGCTTAAAAACAGATGAAAAAACGAACAGAAGGCCCAACTAGGCATGTTATTTCAAAATGAATAATTTGAGAGAGATGGAAATATCTGAGAGGTCCGAGTGAGCTCTGGACAAGCCTGATATTAAAGAGCGACCCTCGGAGGGCCATGACAGGCGTCATTGGGAGCGCCAGTGAACACATTTAGGAGGGTACGCACACGAGAGAGGGTCGGACACAAGTTTAAGTGGGACCCGATAAGCCGAGCTGATAAAGACTCGGGCAACAGAGCCCGCTAATGAATGCTGATAGAGAGAAGGCTTCTGCACACCAGTCACCTGGGAGGCCGCAGCTCCGTCATGCAGGACTGTCGAGGTGTCCTCACCACTCCACAATTCAGAGTTCTGAAGTTCGGATCACATTTAGCACGGCTTGCGTGGAAGTATCATGGTTACTTTCTAACATGGCTGCGAGAAATACCGTGAAAGAAAGTCAGTAGAAGCTATTTTAGACAACCTCAAAGTAAATCTATTTGAAGTATAATTATTTTTGAAACAGTATCATTGTTACTGATATCTAATTGCACAAAACTTTTAATATTTTTAATATCACTTTTAGAATATTCAAAGCTTATCGACCGTTCAGACTCAATTTAGGTGAGATAAAGAGTGAAACTCGGGCTTAGTTTGAGAACGAGATGCCCAAGGGCGAAGAGTTGCTCTTTTCAGCCCGTCTCAGACTACGCGAAACGGCTGCGCTGACATCGCTTAGAGACGAGAGCGTGAGCAGAGATGAAGAAACAACAAAAGCGAAGAAACTCGTGCACGAACCAGTTGCACCTCAGGCAGGCCCCAACCTCAAGGAAGACAGCAAAAGGAGAAAAGGGCAAGCAGCGTCCTGTAACCCAACGGCAGAATCCAGTAAAAGCAGAGTCATGTACCCCTACGGTAGGATCCAGCAAACGCAGTGGCATGCAATCCCATAGCAGGATCGTGCAAAAAACATTCCTAATTCTACTTTGAGCACCTCGGTGAACCGCTAATGCCTCAAATTACTAAGACGAGGATAAAGTAAACTTAATCTGTATACTTGAGCCAGTGTTGATCATGGATCCGACACACCGCTCATGAGATGCAAGTTCCGAGGAAAGAATGAAGGATAATTTCCTATGAAGAGCATCGTTACAGTAAAGGAATGAATTCAAAACCAACAAAGAATCCATGAAAAAAGAGAGAATCACGCAGCGGATATTCTGATAGACATTTTTCCATTGACACGCTTGAAGGAATTCTAAACGTTAAAGAAAGGGGTTCTACTTTTAAACTTTCTCACTGGTGATAGTAAATTTCTAAACTTGAATTACAAAGTGACACCTGAGCCGTCAGATAAAAAGCGTTTCAAAGTCCTATAGTTAAAATTGAAAACTTTTAAAAGGTAAGTTATGCAGTGTTCTATATTTCAAGTTAGAAAACATTCGTGCAAAATATGTATAGAGAGTATTCAAAAATGGAGTAGTTTTGTACATCGGAAACACACCGGAAATCGCTATTGTGCCTAGCGTTATTGCAACAAGATAATGCATGTGCACCAGATTTTAGCTTCATATCAACAGTGAATGAAAGCCCTGATGTTTAAATTAAAAATTAAATAATTTTATAATTGACAATAGAGAAATATGTTCTCAGACTTCAAAATTATTGAATCACTTTCCTTAAAGAAAATAATTTGCCTCTCTCGTACAACTGTTGCCCCGCATTGATTGTCATTTTGCACCTGTAATTCAACCTGAATATTCAATTTTCATATCATAAGTTCCATCGTGGTTGATTACGGTCAGACCCTTATATATCTACCAGGTTGCGTGCTATGAAAGCTTGTTCAGATATTATTTAGTACACTGCACTTCTACATGTTCTTCATTGCTCTGAAAGTCAAAAAGGGAGTTTAAATTCAAATTTTTTAACATAACCGTAGCTCACGCCGGTTTTAGTAGATTTTCAGTTCATAGTAGAGCAGAAAAGCGTATTGAATAATCATTAACACGTTGACTCCGATTCTCCACACAGGTAAAATTACATGCCGACAAATATCTCTACTGTGAATTTAAAAATGAAGGATTTTGGTTTCACAAATTTGGTTACTCTATTAATTTTCTTTCTAATCAGAACTAGCTTATTCGATTGATGAACACAAATTTGAAAAAAACTCGAAAATTTGTATTTATACATGATAGTGCTTTGGTTACATTAGGTTAGGTTAGATGACCGCGTGTACCATATATGACCCACTTCGGAGTCAACGTGTTAAGCAAATCAATAAATGCATGTACCGGTCAAGTTTGTCTCTACTTGAAGTTGCACCATCTGTACGTGCCCTTGCAAAAAGTGTCCAGCTGATGATGCTTCTAAGGTTCTATATACAAATATCAAATCAGCACCAGCACCCAAATATTGACACGTGACATGTCACTAACGTTCACATCGCCGAGACAGAGAGCAGCGAAAAAAAACATACGAATTTCGATACAAAACAAACGTCATCAAGTTGGCTGATTAAACACGTATATGTTTATGCACATGCATATTTATGTACATACAAGTACTTGCTCGTTACAGCACAATTGGAAGCAGAGAAGTTACGATTTGAATGCTTTTCAACCCTATAAAGACTATATGGAGGTACCATGACAATCCGTGTCATTAGACTGCTCATAGTTTCCAGTTCAAAGTTAAGTGCAACCTTATTGCATAACTAATTCGGTCGTCAGAGGGTTAACGAAAACAATTATTGTGGTATGAAACGACACAACTAATTGACATGGTGACAGCGACTGTGCTGACGTTTAAACAGTAGAAATGAAGTAATGAAAGAAGTAACTGTGTTGGAGGTAATGAAGAGGCTGGGGTCAGGGTGGGAGGTGTCGGAAAAAAAGCGTACGAGTTACAAGACAAACATTGATGAATAAACAGTAGTCATTAGGTGATGAAAGTAGTAACTGTGCTGGAGGTAATGAAGGGGCCAGAGCGGGAGATGGGTGGAGAGAGGTTCCCTCCTGCAACTAATTAGGCGCCACCACCGGGGCAGCATTGTTTAGACGCGTCTCCAAGGCAACAGAGTCTCTCCTGATGGACTGGCGGAGAGCGCGCTGCCTTGCTCAGCACGCATAATCAAAATACTCCTGCACTAGTGTGCCGACAGCACTTTGCTGCTACGTAAACATAAACATACGTGCAAGTGGGTGCACAAATGACGCAACAATAATAGTGAAAATCACACGATAAATTCGTACATGCGTAGTTGGATCACAGAGGCAACTTGACCCTTTAAGGTGTAAGGCTACATTTATCCTAATAAAAAAAACCTCGTTCAAGCCTCATGTATCCGGGGTACAAGGCTGAGTTCAACTTTGTACGAAAAACCGGCCACAGCCTTGCCAAATTGAACGATTTCGTTCTCTGAGGCGTTGAAGACTGCACGATCAGCACTCCACCATATTTTTGCGCAGACGAAGAGCATTTGTACTGCCGCATAAATAATGACCTAAGCATCTTGAAAAAAATATCGCTGGAGAAAATTTTCTCACATACCCAGTTTTTCTTTCAAGACTGCATTTAGCAGACGTGAACGTCCGCGCGTCAGTAAGCCTTCTCACGAACTCTTGCTTTACATTTAACCCATTGATGACAGAGAGTGGCAATCACCTCCGTTTTCTGCCTCAGTGCAAAGTCCATCCCAAGCCGGCCGTACAGGAGGCATCAAAGTTCTTGTGGTGGCCTGGACGTACAGATCAGGTTGATTTTCAGCGCTTCCCATCTCATAATGAGCAATCCAGTTTCAGCATATATAAATTACCCTATACACTCGGAATAGTTTTTGAGCCCTCACTAAGCATCTCAACAAACTAAACTTGAGCAATGAAGTACACAAAAAGTACCAAAAACACTTCTGCAGGCGATTGGTTAATCGGAAGGCCAGGAATCTTGCAGGAGATCGAACGGAGAGTGTTTAGAAAGAGGACGGATAAAGCCTGACAAATTATAAAACTAAGTCAACCAACTCGCTTCTGCGAGAAGTGATGCTGATTTTTCGCAAACTCGGGTTACCGCTGAGAAGTTCCAATGTCACAGGGTACAGCGACGAGGACAGACACTGCCAGCACCGACCTTTTTTTAACACGTGCCATTCCACGATTGACGTTCAGGTAATCATACAAATTTCCAGGAGCAGCAGGAGACAGAAAACGCAGTGAAAACCCTGATCAACGCTCCATGTTAACACATACACTTACTTGGTTGCATTTGGTACGTGAAAAAATTGAAATTGACCGATTCGTTCAACTGAAGACTCGGCCATTTACTTCATCGCATAAATATAGGACAGCTGTTGAGATCAGTTTCATGCAACGCACGACAAAAAATGCGCGTTATTCATTTCTGAAGATCTAGTTCCTCGTACTAAAACATATTTCGAGCGAAATCAATTAGAATTGACAGCTAACTTACGAAGATACTCAACGCTCGCTATCAAACCACTTAGCCTCGACCAATACTCAAGTCCAAAAGCATGGAGCATGCTAGAGACGTGAACAGGGCATACCCTTTTAGTGCTGAAAGGAAACTTTAAAGCGAAATCAGATCGTATCATAGGGGACGTAAGAAATACTGTATGGAATAAAGTTTCTTTGGCAGATTATTGAAATATCTTGCTAACGGAAAAATATGAAAAGCGCCATTGAACGCTAACAACGGCCAACATTATGTCGCGAGTCAAATCATTTTCGAAAATAAAAAATATGTGATTCCTAATTATTAAGGTCCTATAGAAGGATTGAGTTCCGTATTATACACGATATAATACGGAAAGGAAAGCCTGATTTAACGAAGCTCGCTGCAAATCAAGGCCTAACGGCGGAATGGTGTCGATTTTAAAGGCAAAGTTTTAATTTCATTTCTTCAAGAACCTAAAATATTTTCAAGACGATGAGTAAAAATTATTTTCTTATTCTTTTTACGACACATTTTATAATAAACACAATACTGAACAGATAAATGGGGAACTCAATGACACTTTGTTTAAATTTGTGAGCGTGGTTCTGTAGGAAGCAGTTGTCAGAAGCAGATCACTACAGCTGGCGTAACCATACTAATCAATAAGAGGTATCTTCAGAAGAAAACATTTTTTATTGAGATATCAAATCAATACCCATAGCAGCACGACACATGCAGTCACGTCTCAACTATCATAGATCAAGACAAATAGGACCAGGAAAAGTATAAAATACAGAGAAATAAGGACATGGAATAGTCGATGGCTCTTGAAGTTCTCGCAAAAAATGGTAAAAGAAGTTGCAAGAAATACCTTGGCGCACCTAAAAGCTCAGCCTGTTTTTATGAGGGTTTTCCAAGTTGTTCTGAGAGTCGTGACTAAGAATAAATAATCAAAGGCGGAAGAAAATGGCTATTTTATGAAGAATAAGAGTGTGATTTTCACATCGCAGCTGCCTCGAATAAGCATTGCTACAATGAAACAACGAAAGCCAATAACCAATTTACAGAAATTACCCTTACGAGCTGAGGAGAGCATGCGGTGTGTGCAGAACTGAGGAGAGCATGCAGCGTGTGCAGAACTGAGGAGAGCGTGCAGCGTGTATTTCACACCGTGCAAAAATATGAAATTTATTTGTCGAGCTGTTCGAGTTAATGTCTATTCCTCTGGAGAATATAATCAGTCTCAAGTTCTCGCCACAGCTTGTGACAATTCATGTCTTCAGTCGACTAATGATTAACTTAACTGAAGTTAGCACTAACGCAACGTTCTTTTTCTGTGTTCGCTTTGTCTGGTGTTTATACTCGTATCCCTCGTTTGATTCACACTTAATTTTCCCCCGTCGTCTTTTATATTCAAGTTTCTAGACAAAGGTGACCAGGAAATATCTTAAGAGACTCGTCAGCTCCGTCCAGCTACTCCTTAAAACCTTATCGCCAAAAAACGGTAATTACTCAATTATTTTCAATTCGATCTCATTCAGTCTTAGGTCTTACTAGTGGACACACCCCGCCAAAAATCGCGGGACAAATGATTTCAAATTCTTAAGATCCCCTTTTATTTACGGTAACTCTGACATGAAACAATGTGATTTTCAGTATCACTGATACGGATCGCCTTGTCTGACAATCTCGCTATTAGTTGCGGACGGACGGAAGGACCAAGCACGCAACTATTCAGTGGAATTACCTCAATAGTGGCAATTTGGTTTGTACATTCAAACTACATTCAAATTTCTATTAAGATAGTGAATAGTTGCATCGCTTAGTTTACGCTCAGGATGGTTGGATCAATGCTGCCTATAGTTTAATGATACATTTTTTGCAGCACTAATTTCATTACAGTGAAGTGACGATATATTTTATCAATATCAGTAGGAGTTGAATCATTAACTGTCAGTTGTGATTTTAGTTTTTATCCAGTACAGTAAACTCTAATTTCGAAGGCTGCATTAAAAAAAGTCGAAAGCCGGAAGGCCTCGCACTAATTCAAGCATTATAATCATTTATCTAACATCGAAATGCACAGAGGTATTGTTCGGCATTTCGTCATTAACATTAAGCTCCTCGAACTAGCATAAAAGTTAAAACTCGCATCTTCTAGCCAAAGATTTACAAAATAAAAACGCTATTAGGACAAATGAGGGTGGCACAGTTCGGTAACACAATTGCATGCATGTGAGATGAGATGATTTCAGGACAAAGGTGAGTCCACATAATTGAGGACACAAAAGAGATGAAGCTCACCGCGTATGGCACCCCAAACAAAGGCGTAATTAAGCAAAGACCTGAATTAATTGAGGCCTCTCATACGAGTGCCCTAACCTCAGGGAGCTCGGACGGTCACACTCACGCGCTGTCAGCTCTTCTTGGTTCATTTGAAAGATACATCTGCTCAGTAGGCGGGTGAACAGGACCGCATAAGATAGACGAGCTAGCACTAGATTGCACTTCAAAATTGTACTCTGAATCACAGAAGTTTGTATAGTAGTAGAAAGAAATGTAAAAATAAAATTGAAATTAAAGAAAAGCGATATCACGAGACACCGTTGACAAAGTCGAACATCGGCTGAACAAAGCTAAAGAAGGTCTGAATATGGCGGTGCTAGACGTCCAAATTGGAAACTAACTTCACGCCTCAGTCTTAAACGGGCTGCAAAAAGAAAATATCGTCATATTAGGTGGGAGACAATTGGTCTCGCGCCGACCTGACATTGTATGCAGTCTTGCATTTCTCGAGACGCCGAGTATGAAAAATTAAAAATAATTGAAGCGGGAAATAAATCACGCCAAGCCCATGACAACACCATGCAGGAAAAGACAAGACTATCATAAGAAATAAAAATGGAACACACCACATGAACAGATAAGCGTATCCAACATGACAAAAAAGATAACATTAATGAAATTTAAAGGTAAATTCATCTGTAATCGTAGTTGGTCTCATTCACCCCAGTAAGTGATTATTCAGATTTGCATATGGTAACCACCCCGCAATAAAGATAATTGTCCTTATGAGGGTGGTTCCATGCGTTAGATAAGGTTTGAGCTGGAGCCATTAACGAATAAGCTAGCCAGATCCAGAGTGCGGACCGTGATGAGAGGATCAATATCTTTTGTGCAAACCAGGTGGCCGCTCACGCAGCACTCGTGCACAGGATGACAGACAAAGCGCACTTCTTGAGGGAAGACAGCAAGGGGAATGGGCGACCACCTAACGTGAGTCTGACATTTACAGCTCATTCTACAACGCGCACAACAAAGTGCCAGTTTAAGCCAATTTAATATTCAAGTGGCACAGACTCTCCTCAGAGAAAAACGCCACATCCTGAATTTCAGAGAGACTCACTGCACTCTGCGGAAGGTGACGTGGCGTAGTACAACCCAGTTTCTGTAGAGCAATCTTTCTGCGGCGCCAGACGGTGTCAACACGTTCGTCGATTAAAGAAACAACCATACTAGAATCAATTCCTACGACCAATATATGACAGGATTCATATTTTCAAATCATGGAGTAATTAATTTCATCCAAAGCTCACAAACAATGATATAGTTCACCGGATGATAAACAGTTTCAGGAATTCAGGAGTGAGAACGAAATGAAAAATAAGCATAACAATGAGCGACCGAATTTTGACAAGGAGCATAATCACTCATAGTTATAGTGAGATTTAATCCTCCGACTACTCAGACGTTTTAACATAAACGACGCTTCAAGTAGGATGCTGTAACACTGGACACACTCTTGCTAAGTATCAGTCGCAAGATGTATAGGACTCTCAGGAAAGAAGTCGCTGTTCATAAAGTAGAGTTAAGGCTTAAAATGAAACCGAGCAAAATTTACAACAGTCCCATGTGAGGTAAAGATTTAGTTCAGCCATTTTAGTGAAATAAAATGCTGATTAATGATGTCTCCAGAATTGAAACTAGGACAATGCTTTTCTCGATATTGAATCGTGTTACCACGCTTTGCTCTCCGCAAAGCACGTAAAGGCACGCGTACAAAATGCCCCGCCCACTATTGGAAGCAGTTCATGAATGAAAGTCGGTGGTGGGACAATTTGTGAGAAAGCCTAGAATGGAAAAATAATTAGATATATACGTGCATTGCAGATATATCGGACGCTCACAAGAACTGTGCAGAAAGCCCATAATATTAGACAATAAATAAAAAAACATTCTAAGGTAAATAAATGCGAGGAAAAATTTATTTCTTCATAAAAATCTGAAAAGAACTGTGAGAAATCCATTCCTTTATGCTCTTCGTTCATATGGTTAACATTAATGAACTGTCGGTTTAAAAATCTTCAACTATTTCGATCATTCTTCATTGCATGAAGTATGAGAAAACTTATTACGATGAGAAATTATGAGCAGCGAACAAGTAATAATAATTATTAATTATTATGAAGCTCCATACCCACATGGTATGTAATACAAAGAGAGCCAACAGAAGGGACCATTTAGTATGGACTTTAGAAAATGGGGAATCTATGCACAGGTGTGTTCCCACACAAGATTCCCTGCGGACAGAAACAGAAAGTTAAGAAAGAAGAGAAAGAAAAGATAAAGAAAAATCAGTGAAGAAAGCACGAAAATAAAAAAATGGGCACGTAATATAGAAGTCCCGCATGGCTATCTAAAGCTGAGGTGACCTACCAATGTCACGCTGGGGACGCCATTCCCATAGCATGAGACAGACAAACCTAATTAACCGAGTAGAAGGTATGTCGTAGTAATTCATCCACGAAAGGCAAATGAGGAGAGCTGAAACCATGGTTCAACACGGATCTATTTTTTTAGAAATATGGACCATTATAGGTCGAAATATTTTTGAGACAAACCCAAAACTCTAGAAAAAATCGATCAAATTCACTTGTGAGGCCGAAATAGCGCCACCAGCTTACCAGAATAGACGACCCGAACACAAGCGCACGGACATCGACTCAAATCAGGAAGTTTGCCACATCAAGTGCGACTAAAATTTTGTGGGCAGCTGACCTGAGCAAGCGAGGGCGGCACAGCGTGGGCTGGAGTCAGACCGAGCGTCTCCCGGCAGACATGGAGTGGGCGACTAGAGCTCACCTTGTGGCGCACACGTGGCGTTGACATCACGCGTTAGAGCTTGCTGAGCGAAATTGGGTGACGTAATGACCAAAGTAAAGGCACGTACACCAACCAGCGCAAACGAACGAAAGCCAAAGTAGACAGAGGACATGGCGTTAATCTCTCGTACCAGTACGTGTAAATGCCATGTACCAGTAATGAACTGAGACTTCAGTTAAAGACAATAAAACTTCATGTTAGAAAACTTTTATTTTTAATCAAATAGGAATTTTTATAACGCGCCACCAACTTTATATCATTCTTCCACTTTCATTTCAATTGGCCCACGACAATGAAGCACATTCATCGAAGCAGAATGCAACATTTGAGGAAAAAATTATGAATATTACAGAGAAAAAAAGCAAGTTGTTCTAAAATGTAAGCATTATGAAAAGCAGATGCTACAAGATGTACAATAATGGTAATATGCACAGAATGCAGACACAGCAGAGTCACGGCAGGAGTGACGTATGCTCCCCTGACAAGAAATTAGTCCACCATTGTTTTTCGAGCTCCAGTTTTTCATTATGTTCATAAATCGGTTTTCAAAGTTGTGATCGAAGTTTAGGTTAGATCCTAATACTCAACAGAGATCAGTCTTTATTCAGAGCAGGAAAAATATGGATTTGATTCTTAGTGGCTCCACAACGATGGGGCGAAAGCAAGATGTCTCGGAATGGAGGGGCTATTGCATTTGGTCGGGCTATGGGACACCCAATGAAAGAAGCAGCAAAAGCCGCTGATATTCCTTCGCCGCTCTATCATGCAGGTTTACCAACAGTGGCAACAATTTGGCGCACACGGCAATTCAAAGCAAAATTGAAGAAAGTTCTAACCGACAGGGATCGCCACCGTGTGTCACGAATTGTTGATCGGAATCGCTATGCATCAAGGATGGAACCACTGCGAAACGACAATGATGGCTCTTCTCCTAATGTATCTGAACAACCATGCGCAGGGAACTCCATGCGATGGATATTTGGAGCAGTGTGCTAAAATGTCATCATGCTAGAACTGTCATCAATTGGCAAAACAGTCATTCAGGATAAGGCTGGCAATCAGATGGGCCAACTGAGTCCCGAAAAGTGAACCCAATAGAAAATTTGTGGGACCACCTAGAACTACAAGTTCCCTGTACCACTGCTACATAAATGGTTAATTACAACTGCAGTAGGCATTTCGACTCACCCTAGCAAAACTGCCGTACAACTTTTGTTAAACAGAAATGTATAATCTCAGGGTATTAGTCTTACTGTAGCCATGGAAAAATGAGCAGTCCATAAAGACAAAGAGATGGACTATGACGAGGCGCGTAAATCCTGCGAGCTGTATAGCAGATCCAGATACAACAAAGAAACCCCACACTAACATTTAGGCATTCAAATTCTCAATTCGCCCGTTTTTTATGAGGTGGTCTTTGAAAACAGGAATTATAACTCATAATACACAATTAAGTTTTCAATTACGTGGAAATCGATATATGTGGTTGTTACCTAGTTCCTAGCAGAAGTTATGGAAGCGATCAATTTTTTCCGATTCTTTTTATAGTGACCTTTATTTTCTGTTAATAAGGTGATCCAAAAATAATAGAAACTAAAATCCAGCAAGGCAAAATAGGATTTCTTATTTAAGAGAGCGTGGGAAGAAAAATACATTTTTATTTTAGCTTTATGTTACACCAACTTCCTCTACGATTTCTTCCCAAGTCTGTAATTGAATGGTCATAATTTTCAGTGTCCCAGTTGGCTCAGCCCGCTCAGGCTAGTTGAAAATGAAATGTGGGCATCTAGAAACTAAGCTACCTTTTGACTTTAGGAAGACATTTCTAGCTCTAGAACTGAACACGCTGGAGATGTCTCAGACCAGGCACTTCGAAAATCGAGGTTACATCTGAGAATGAAAAATATCATCGAGACGATACTGAGGAGAAAAAAACACTGTCAGAATGTCACCAAGAGGAGCTCAAGAATCCTACTCCTATCCACATTGAACGCTGAATCTGTAAGAGACGCCAGGGAATATGAAATACAAACCCGGAGGGCTAGAAATTTTTGATGAATTCTGGTTGAATGCACTACGGCCGTAATTTTATATCACCAAGCTTTTTACTATAATTTTTCAAGAGAAATATTGCTCAGAGCAATATTTTTGTTGCTCAAAAATAATAAAACTGAGCCACTAAGCTCAATTTTGCCAGATAACTTCCAGAAAATGTTTTCTGTGTCAGATATAGGGATTTGAAGGAGAAACAAAAGGTAGATTCTTGACAAATTTTTCAAGATGAAAATTGCACTCTCAGATTTCAGACTTGAGTTTGAGTTTCTATATGTTGAACATCCAGGTATGAATGAGAAGTTTTAGGAATTACTTTCCCTACAAAGAAAGGCAGGAAATGACCTGAGAACTTACATCATACAGTTCGGAGTGGAAATTTCAAAATACAGCACGTCCCACGCGTTAGGAAGTTTAAAAGTTCACACTTAAACGGAGTTTTGAGGGCGGACTGAGCTGCGAAAGCGTCCGCGCTCCAGTGCCAGAACTTCAGGACTGAGATTGGCTTAATTAACGATCGGGCACGACTGCAAAAACGAGGTGACAAAACAGGGCTCAGGAAAAGAAGCTGAAATGAGGCACGGCTAGCTGACTGGCAGAGCAGGGTTACCATTCAGGGTGACGTGCACAGACGAGAGATGATCAGGTCATCAAGACGGCAATGAGAGTTAGTGCCATTGAACTAAGTTAATGATTTAACTTGAAGTACATCTTATCGTTAAGAACAACATTACTCTAATCACTGTTGCATCAACGTATCATTTTAGCACCAAAAGAAGCCATTCTATAGATGAAATTATAACTGGACTTGAATTTATCATGGAAGGATACGCTTGCTGGACCAAACTACCCAAATAAGAACAGAATAAAAGTTCGACTTCCGCTCTCTAGAACGTGACACAGACCCCTGCTACAGTATTCCGTATGTGTCTCACGTGTGACCTTACTTGATTTAGACCCCAAGGTGCACCCACGTGAACATCTATGTGTATGATAAGGTCTGGCGTTAAATTCCACGCCGAGTCACGAGGAATTCTACGAAATAGACAAAAATGGGGATAGGAAGCGGAATAGGCAGAGTCGTGAATCATGTTCACCTAGATACAAAATAAAAGCAAAGCAAAACAAAAAATGATCGCAAGCAGGCAAGCAAGTCGCTTCCTAAATTTGGTGACCGAAATTCGATTTGAGGGCAGCGAGAGCGCAGGCGCATGAGCAGCGGAAAACTGCTCACGGCAAAAAGTGACACCGCTGCAACGGTAATTTTTCATCAATCTGCTCATCACGCGCGGGTTATTGAAGTAAACCTCGTTACGAGCGCGCACGGGGGGAACCTCGGGATACCGGCTTATGAGAGAGAAAATGCAATAATGGGGCACAGATGAAAGGAAAAGCCAACTGTAAAAACTGAAAATCGCCTAATAATAAGTAGTAAAGCTGTGATTAATTCAAAGGACAACTTCAGTGGTAAAATTAGGCCTGGTGTATAATAATACAAGCATAGCATTAGGCGCGAACTGTAATCACGTACACGGCGATGTTTTTAATGCATCACCCACTGGACCCACTCGGTAAAGTTCGAAGCTCTCACGTGCCCTAGCGGTGCTTAATTCAATCCTTATGACTTACTCAAATTTCAGACGATGAAGTGAAGCCCAGCACAAACTTTAGCTTAATAAATCAGTAACATTCAAGAGATGAGCGTCAGGCTTTCGGACGAGTTTGAGAGAACTGAAAACTACCAAGCGAACTTATAGCAAGTTACAAATTCCAGTGAAGTATTGCAACATCATGAAGCCATGAATTAAGCTAAACTAAGTTGCAGAAACCGAAAATCACAATTTCGTCGGTTGGAACATTTAACTACTGTATGGAAATCGTAGCCATCAAAGCGATTTTTACAAATTGGTATATGAACTTCGTCAACCGCGCGACGTCGGATTAGCTGAACTAGAGGCGCAAAATCGAGCATGGCCAATCATACTTGTTTTATCTCGTGACAGTTTGAGTTCAGACTAATTACAAGTGTTCACAGTAATTTAAAAGAAAATTATTGATGAAATTTTTCCAAACGTTCATGGAGAAACTAAATAGCGTGAAAAATCTAACAAAACAATTTGCGCAAGTTATCGCCTCGGAGAAAAATTGCCTCGGCACGGCTGTCAGGCTATGCAAATTGGGAGAAAAATACAAGAGGCGGCTGAGCGGCGGGCGCGCAGTGCATGTCTCCGAGCGGCCTGAACAAGCGGCCGCGGCAGCGCCGAGCCGCTCCACCAGACCTCAGCGAGAGTAACTTCCACCCCACCCACACGGTGTCAATCGTCATCTGCGAGTTAAATTGGGGGCCTCAAAAGTGGTACTGCGTGAAATCGTGCCCTGGAGGCTGACGAGGGCATACCATTCGCGAAGCAATGTAAGGTATAGAACTTTACAGTGTAAAGATATTGTAAAATTTTTACTGTATGTGGGCCTCAGCTCGATCCATGCAGTCGACGAGAGTAGGTGGATGTCGGGCGTACTGTGCAGAACACGAGCGTAAATCTAATGGATATGGAAAAAGGTTATAATGAATGCAAAGTTGTATTTTTCAGTCCTTCAAAAACAATATTGAAAAATTACAAATACTTCCTCACAACTAACACCAAAATTAGCCGCTTTATTGTTCAAAATCATGGTCCAAAATGTATGTGGAAAAATGAATGCCGTAGAGTTGAAAGATAAAGGAACAGATGTTTCGAGACAAATGTTCTAAAAGTAATTTTAGGAGGCACGAGCTGGGAAGAACAATTGTGAGCTATAAAAGAAGCACCACGATATCTTTGAGCAGAAGTTATTCAGCAAGCAAGGCAACCATTGCCGGGAAGAAACCCCAGGCCTCGTACTGCAGTCACTTTATGACGGACGAATAAAAAGCTCTTGCTAAGGTTAGGAGTCGACAGGGAGAGCAGCAGCGGCAGCAGAGAGGGTTTTTAGCAACACGAGTCGAGTCGTGGCTTGTGGAGCAGCTAAACGGAGACAGTCTCACAATGTAAATTTGACGGAGCGAAACAATACTAAAAAGCTCAGCAAGAAGCCGTTGAGAGTTTACGAGGAAGGAAGTCAACGACGGCTTAACAGCTGGTGGAAAAACCGGAGTGAGCTGCTCTGGAAAATCTCAGACGAATCCATGGTCAAGAATTAGCTGTCAGCAGTGCGTGGGAGTAGCTGACTTCCGAAACGTGTCAGAATCTGTCATCATATCAGTCGGAAATACAGGCTAGAAGAAGACGAAAAAATTTTAGGCCTTTTTTGCCAGCAAAATGAAACACTAGGAGCAGAATACAAAAAACAGTCTGTCAAACCTGAACAGGCTGAGATTCTTAGCAGTTTCTTCAACTACAAAAAAAGAACAGCCTAAACAGGGTGTTGTGGTACATCTCAAAAGGCAATAAAAAGTGCTAGTAAAAATCAGCGTCTGTAGTTTTAGAAGGCGTTACATCCCAGTCAAAGCGTTCAATACGCAGAGATGATCTCACTTTTTATCCTTCCATCTTATTCATGCGGTGTTATTAGCTCGTGAGTCTGAGTCATCTGGTAACGCTCCTGTATTCGTACTTTTCATCAGCTTCTGTGCGTCATTTATCGCCCGCGCAAGTGTTCGGAAGAATTCACAGAAAAAGTTAACAATGACACCCACTACGAACAAAGCTTCGTAGTCGAATTGTCACATCACAAAATTTTAATTATCATTATTTGGTAATATTCCTAAAATGTCCTTTTAGATATACAAGCAGAATAAAGCTCAGAATGAACGTAACGTACGACGTAGCGTAAGCCAATACAACGGTGACGTACGGTACTATTGATACATTGCTTACGTCCGAAACGTATGAGCTCCTGCCAGCAAGTCATTGGACGAAGCACGCGTCGCTTGCGCTCGTTAGTAGCGCTCAGCAAGCGAATTGAGACAATAAATACAATACGAATGCGTGTTTTCCCACTATTTAAGAAAGTAGGTATTTGAATTCAGAGTTTTCATTGATGAAAATGGTGGAATAATTTGGTGTGAATTAATAAATCGCAAGTCCAAAATGAGGGAGAAAACTAGCAAAAGCATGATCATACTAGTTTATCAACGAAGAAAATACGTGCAGATCTACGACTTACCACAAATCACATACAACAATAGAGAGTCCGATTAAACATAAGAAATCCCCAACAGAAACAATAACTTGAAGGATTGCTAGTGGTGCAGTTGGGACACTCGATCAAATTCCCATTGGTAACAAGATTCAGTCCGATGGTCCTATGGAAGATGGGGGCAAAGTGATCTACAGCGGGTGGCAAGGTGATCTACAGCGAGTGGCAAGGTGATCTACAGCGGGTGGCAAGGTGATCTACAGCGAGTGGCAAGGTGATCTACAGCGAGTGGCAAGGTGATCTACAGCGNGTGGCAAGCTGATCTACACTTGGTGGCAAACTGATCTACACTTGGTGGCAAACTGATCTACACTTGGTGGCAAACTGATCTACACTTAGCGGCAAGCTGATCTACACTTGGTGGCAAGCTGATCTACACTTGGTGGCAAGCTGATTTACACTTGGTGGCAAGCTGATCTATGTACACTTGGTGGCAAGCTGTTATAGTTCCAAGCCGTTTTGGCCAAGCGGTCAGCAGCAAGCGACGATCTGACAAGCGCGATTTTAAATATTGATTTTTGTTGTAAGTGAATGACAACGCTGGGGACGCTTCGGTCATTAAGCCGCTCAGATAAGCACGAATTGTTCATCAGCTGGAACATAGAGCGAAGATACTGATGTCAGAATGTGAACGTTATAAAACGGCCCGGTCATTTACTTTACCTGATGACTAGAAATCCAAAAGCGAATATAAAAATTACGATCTATTAGATGGAAGCGAAAGATATCCAAAATATGGAGATAATTGACGAAAAATAAGATGATACACCACACGAAAGTTTGGGAAAACAAGTGGGAAACGAGGAAGACTTTGGTAGCAATTAAATCAAGGTAATGCCTTAGGCTGCTCAATTGTTTCTTACTCTCCAAAAAGCGATGAGTATGAATGCCTCTCGACGTATTTCTGTTACAAAATTTTAACTATTTTATGAAAATTAATTCTATTTTTGATCGTCTCTTACAATGCAATGAGCCATAGTATGTTGTCAAAATATTATAAATTTAAGAGCAAGGAAGTTTCATAAACCTCAAGTGTTAATCAGTAAGTACGATACACACTTTCTACACTCTACTCGTTTCACTGTTCACTATTCTGGAAGCGAGCGACCGCTTCAGATCACGTAGCGAGCTCGCAGATAATGCCAGACCGGACGATGCGATGTCTGGCGCCCCTCTCGAATGCGTCTAATTTTTCAGGATTGCGTAAGGCAAGAACGAAAATTCAATCACTACGAGGTTCCCTAAAGTGTTATTGTCTTTGGGGTTTACAAGAACGCAATATGTTTTTGCAGGTACTTCAAAATCAACACAGTTCTTTCTGCAGTATTTATCCTTAATGCGTTTTAATTGTGGGAGTAAGCACCTGAAAGGGACGAAAACACATAAATGAAGACGCTCGAGGCCTCGACAAGTCGGTCGGTCACTCCCACGAGAAAGGAAGAGAGAACGGAAGTCTACCGAAGTAAACAACTAAGCCCCCTACGGCCTGCAGCAACAACACTCTTACACTTTTGTCCGTGAGTGCGAAAATGCCTGGAAGAAACATAAGACTTCTTCTAATGGTGGAGTGCTGCAGACACACATTGCAGACACACCAAGTAGTGGACGCATTCATAGGTTTCATGAAAGCTCTTGATAACCTCGAGATATACAACGCTAACAAGGACAATACCCAACTAAACTTCCTTAGAGGGACTCCCCAAAGCGAAAAGGAAGCTAATGCAATCGAGGATACATTTTCTCTACTACGGATGAACAGCTGCAGAGTTTGTGAAATTAAGAAACCATTCATGGGCGATCGCTATTCATTCTCAAATAGTAACGGTGTAGGGAGTGGAACAACAATAACTAAGATAAGGAAAGAATGGGGGATTCATAGTTCTAACATTCATTTTTGAATGACATTTTAATAGACAGCAAAGTGAACATACAGCCGCTTATTCATTTGAAATAGCTATCTCGGCAACGAATTAGACTAATGCAGGAGAGCAGTTCTAATCAAACATCTATGAGCTTTGAGCAATTGAATAAAAACTCAAACATACTAAAATAGAAATATTTTCGAGAGTTGATTGCAGTTTCAGAATCAATCGCGGTAAGTATTAGGCGCGTAAAATACATTAGTAAAGTAGAGACAGGTCGCAGTTGCGATTTTCATCTATGCGCGTCTCTGGCTAACGAGTTGGTGCCGAGCGAAGCCCCAAAAACAGTGTCAACCAACGCGCAAAAAATTAGCGGACTAAGACGTGACTGACAGGCAACGTCCGCCGATTACTGACGATCCTACGACCCCGCAGCGCAGCCCAACAGATTTCTACAAGGCGATAGTCTGACATTCTACGATTTTGCTCGGAAATGATTCAACTCTTCAATTCATAGTAAGCAATATCAATTGATATGAAACTTAAATAGAAAAAAACTGATGTTCGGATGCGTGCAGATCGAAAACTTGAATAATTTCCTCATAAAATCAACAGTCTACAGAGCAATAGTTTCAAAGCCAGGTAGAATTAATTCACTTTATCACATACAAAAGGTTAGAAGATTTCTAAATTTAACTTGCGTTTTGGAATAGGGCAGTATTTTACATTGACACAAAATTCTCAACTTCGGTCGCTGATTCGAAAGCAATTCAGACAGAGAAGCACAGCCAGTGTGAAGAGATTAATATTTGCCTCTCAATGAGCGTACGAAAAATGTAAGCGTCTCAATGTGATTAGCGCGCGCGGCAGGAGAATTCATAAAAGGTGCGACTCTTGAGTACAAATTGACTGCTGCCTAACAAAGAACGGAAAGAGAAAACTAAGTTCTTTATTTACGGCTATGATTAGTTTGATCGGCGGCCAGTAAAATATAGATAATAACTCAAAAAATCTACGCCATGGTAAATGACCAGGTTACAAAATGTATCGTTTCGATAAAACTAGAATACGTTTCCATAATGAAAGTAGAATAAGGCAGGACACTTCATGCATCATGTTTCATGTTCTATTTCTCGGAGGATTCTCTAACCAGTACAGGCCAAGTAACGCTCTTGAGAGGTTTTCCCAAAAATATCTTTGTCGCTCCGTGATTGAACAGGCGTAGAAAATTTTCACCTGATGAATTATTCTTAGCGAGTGATCAGAAAGAAAAGTAAAATTAATGGTCCTCCTAGATAAATACATTTATAATATTTGGGTAGAATATTGTAGAAGTTTTGATATAAAATGTGGTTCTCAGTAAGATACTCAACATTTGACGAAATTTCGTGTTACACAGTTTTTTCAAAATGTCCGCCGTCTGTTATCTTTACAGGGTACTACACCTTTTTAATTTCTATTTAAAATAAGTCAAGTTC
>VOMN01045079.1:0-10333 GCA_014899125.1 Orchestia grillus
TTTTATCAGCCGTATTTTCTTTTATATATTCACAATTCTCAGCAAAATTTTTTACTTAAAAGGCCTGTTACCGAGCTGAGGCAGGCAGTAGGACGAAACTCACCATGGCTCTTGATGCTTCGTCAGCAAGTGGCACCACATATGCGGCGAGTTTTCTGAGGCGTCGCGTGCCGGAACTGAGGTTTTGAACGGCATTTTCCTGGACGGCCTGCCGAGCTGGTCTGCCTGCACCAGCAGCCAGGTCCAGCTCCATTAGACGTCTTGAAATTAATGGCCTTGAAAACACGGCAGTGTTGAATGTTCATTAAGATTAGAAGCCTGATCAAACACGCAAAAATAGACGACTTGTCCGTGCCTGGTACCGCACGCCACGCTCTGAATATGTTACGCGATATACATGCGATGTGGAGGGTACTTGGCTGATGTAAATCGTTCCAGACAATTGCTGACTCTAAGCTCAAGTAGTTGGTGCGGTAGACCTGTGTTCCTTGTTGTGTTTATCGTAATACCGACTGAGACATTTCCAGCAGCAACTTGCTCATCTTCAGTAGAGCGTACTTGTGAATAAAAGAGAGATTGTTCATGAGTAACTGACCATCATGCATACGTTAAACTAGAATTGTTGCACAGCTGTCCGAGTCAGGGAGGATCACCGCCTAACTCAAACATTCATTTTGAATTAGACTACAATTCCTCCGAAATAAAACTGTGTGCTATAGCTCAATTTATGCTACAAATGCAGTTGTTCTGACGAAGCCAGTAAAATATTGATGAATATAGAACAATGTTTTTTAGGTTATTGGACGCAAAAAACTAAAGTGGTTAATTATCAACGGTCTGCAGGATTTAAAATATGTATATTTTATTGGAAAGATATGCATTACCTACGTGCACAGAAGAAAGTGCAGTCACAGCCAAAGCGATTGAGACTTCAAGTTTCTTATTTTTTCATTTCTGATATCACCCTGACTTGAGTCAACGTTCTGTGATTGTCGTTCGCCTAAAAGAGCGTTTCTCAAGGGAAAATATATTAAAAAGAATTTAACATCAAGAGTCACAATTTAAAACAGGTAAAAGATGCTTGTAATTCTAATGTGAAAATGCCTTCTTGTCGTTCTGAAGTAACCAATGAGCGCCAAAAGTGTCTCAAGTTTGGTCTCAGCTGTGGGCTCCATGGTGNAACCCAACGGTAAAACGTGTTGGAATAATAAAGGTTCTTTGAAGACTCGCGCCGCCGCCATGCAGTCCCCAGCTCGCCGAGGGTGGCAACACGGCAGTGGAGGTCTCGTCCGCACGGCGAGAGGAACGCCGCTAATGAAGAGCCTCAAGTCTATGACAAGACGGAAAAGTCTCTCCTGTCTTAAAATAACACTTGGAATGTACTGCATTGCTATGAAAACTACAGATAATGGTCCCCTGAAGACTGGAACAGGAATTTTTCCAAAAGAGGTTCCCTTCTATGCAGTTGGAGGATCAAGAAGCTGTTTTGTTTGAAGAAGAAAAGGGGAAAGTATCACAAAGCTTGCACCATTCCTACAGTGGAGCATCCATATACGTGTCAATGCATACAATCGGACATACAAAATGATTCTATAGTATTTTTAGTACTTTATGCTAGAATAACTACAATATCAATTTTTAGTTTATACAACAAATATTTCTTACAAGTCTGAGAGCAAGAAAAGACAATCATATAGCATTATACTGGCGCAAAGATTGGAACTCGACTTCGGGTCTTCATGACGTCACGGCGACCACGTCCTCTCGTTGTTCCCGCGTCCTGACGCCAGATGAAGTAATTCATGAGCACAATTTCAGCGTGAATTATGGTGATTGCTAGTTCGTTGCAGGGGCTTCATCCTTCATTTGGATGGCTTTACCATGGGCCGATTCTAAAATGATTGATTTTTCCTTGGTAGTTTGGTGTATTTGACGCACAAGACATTCTCAAAGAACATAAATATACAACTTTAGTCCCAACGGTCAGTACCTTGTTGAAGAGCCTAGACATATGGGAAGGGAAGCTGCGTTGGCCGGTAGCCTTTGAAACAAATATAACCTCAAATTGATAAGCTCATTTTAGTCTTAGAAACTTACTTCTGTAACAAGAAACTATTTATTTTTTCTGTTTTTAAGTAACGATTTATTCATGCGATAGACTGTTGAAAAAGCGGGTCACCCAATTAGTGTGGCCGACGTAACGCCTCTTGTGTGTACGCATGCTGTGAAAGTCTAACCCGGTCGTCAAATTACTATCTACTAAAATAACTCATTTGCAAATGCCATCTTAGAGTGAGCTCTACAACACCTAACATTCGACTCGTTTCCCCCTCCCCCCTCAAACATGACGTGTCCCCCAAAAAGGTTCAGGCAGCCTTTGAATTCTCATGAAGGGCTTGTAGGGCCCCTAACTCCAAAGCATCGCGTCAAATGCATTTTGAGCTTTCTTGTCCTGCAGTAAGAGGCAAAAGAATCTTTTCACATCCAAAACTGAGTGTGAATTCATGCCACAAAACTTAATTACAATCACAAACTTAGTGAGCGATATTATTGATATAATGTCTAATTCGCGCTGACGAAGAAAGTGTATAAAATTTTCTCAAAAACATATTCTTGAATTCAGGAATTACAATGAATTCGTTCAAGTTAGCCTTGAAATTAATAGTCGATTAGCAGTTCTTGTTTTTTGCCTCTAATCATTTCTTCCTAAAGTTCTTAAGAAATCTTGAGCGAAATTTTCATTGCATTCTAAGCCAAGCTTCGGTCGTGGCCTCCTCCAACCTCAGCTCAGCTGCTCTATAGGTCACAGGAGCATGTCTCAGCTCGCTCACCACAAAACTCCTGCTGGACCCAAGCCTGGCCCCACACCAGCCCACGCGACCGGCAGCGCTGCTCTCCGGTGTTCGTCTGATGTTTGTCTGACGAAAACGATCGCCGTTCACTTGCGGTCTGTGCTGTGTTGCATAATAACTTTATCTGGCTGCCCTAGGTGCCTTGCGGCTTTCTTGGGCTCACAAGTAGTGCATATTCCAATTCCAGTATATTCTGTCATTTATCAGCTGATTTTCATATTGTGTCAAATGAAAATTACTTGTGTTAAATAAATGTGTCAAAATATTCCATAGCATTGAAACTCCAAGTGACCCAGAAACGATGCCTGCCCCAACCCGCTTCAGAAGCGTGCTGAGTTTTTCATCTTTCTCTTGAGACAAACTTTTGATCTTAGAGGATCAAGACATCCCCCAACACTGCTGCGTCGTCCCAGCTTGATTAAAAGAAGAATGTTCTCAGGGCCAAGTGCTCAGACTGAATCCACTGTCATTGGTGCAGCTCCAGCAATATGGTCCCGTACTGGCTATAAGCTAATCTGTATATTACTTAATGTATTTCCTATAACTTGAAATTTTTAAATGATTTTGTGACATTTGTGTGAAATAATTGCTGGTGTTGTTTATTCTAAGATGGAGGACCGTCCCCAGCAAGGCTGCTGACGCGATAGGGCAACAGCGCTCGGGACACAATTCCTGACGAGGTACAGCTGACAATTACGGTATTGTCACCAATTCCTGACGAGGTACAGCTGACAGTTGCGGTATTGTCACCAATTCCTGACGAGGTACAGCTGATAGTTGCAGTATTGTCACCAATTCTTGGTTCCAGAATCAACAAATGATCTCAATTTGTCTCTATCATGTCAAGCTTTTGAGTTAAGGGAATTTTTCTGTGTTAATAAACCAGGAAAATTCTATACGCGACAGATTTGTGCTCATTTTCTAAAGCGTTTTAAAAGTTTACTTCTCAGTATTCTTCGAAAAAAATGTGTGACTAATATTTATTGAATGTTTTCGTTCTAACGAAGACTACGTATACTGTAAGTAAAATTGCTTAAAAGTAGTTACGAAAGAATTCTACTAACTCGTGTGGCTTTTCGGGATAGTTCAGCCAGCGAATAATCTTGCTAGACACTTGGGCAACCGCAGGGCACCAGGCGCGCTGCCGCCCTTCCCGCTGCCCACCAGTCTGGGGGAAATGGTGCACCCTCTTCTTCCCTGGCAGCCCCAAGATTTTCTTGTAACCTCGCAAAATGATCACGCATAAAATGTTGATTTGAGATCATGTACAACCAAGTCCTTCGTAGTTCTCTAATAACTTTTCAGTCATTTCAGAGTAATACTTGCGCGCGCATTTTGAAGAGATTTTCGCCTATATCTCTCAGTAACAACAGAACATTTTTCCCTAGGTCTGACACAATCCCTTTGTGTGAGAATGTTTTTAGTACAAGTGGAAGGTACCGGGGTGATTGCAAAGACTAGCTGCAACGGACATATTTATTTGCATAGATAATGAATACATATGACATACTAATGAAAACTCTCAACAAAAATTAACTAAAGACAGGTATCCTACAACTAACCATAATACAAAGTCACTGCAGCGGCAACCGGCACTTTGGATCGCTAGCTACGTGAGCTCAGCTCGAACACCCATTCCAGAATATGCCGAAAAATCTTATGGGTAGAGTTACCCTCGGTTCGTGATGCTCTTCTAAATGTTTTTTTATTCACCCCATTTTATTGTAAATAAATGCGAATACTAGTTTTTCCTTTCAACTATGGCTCATGTACAATGCTAAGAAAACCGGTTTGAGATAAAATGTTGGAGATCAATTTATATTAACCCAATGATTCACTGAGATTTTGGCATTCGCATGCACAGAAAGTTAGGATGCTGTGTCCACCTGCGTTGTTAACCAAAAAGGATATAAACCATTTTTAGAGACAATACAAATGATCCAATAATACTTGTCACTTTACAACAGTGCCATGACTTTTTTATGCTCCCAGGTTCTTCACGAAGACAAAATGAATGCCAAATATGGCCGGCACCAAATAAATTGACATTGGGGAGAAAGAAACCAGCTCCTCTTTGAGCTATCAATGAACAGTCGCCAGTCAGTTGGATTGTAGCTCCAAATTCCTTTTTCTTCGAATAAACTTGCACCGTAATGGCGACACACAAAGCTACTGTCACTACCGTGGCAAAGCTACTCTTGCAATAGTTCCAAAGGATGATACCTTCGCTGCTCGCTCCAATGATTTCTCATACAGACTTGGTGCTCTGCAGCCCTGGATGGACAGCACCAAGGGGCAAATCATCTCTGGCCAATAGCACCCCTTACCAACTGAATCATCTTAATCCATGGATGCCTAGTGCACGTCTCCATGCACGGGAGATGGTAATCATACCGAATAAGAACAGTATTCATAGAAGCTAATGCCAGTAGATGTTTTTCCATTCATACAGTGTCTGTACATTTTCTGGTTATTGTCATGTAAAACTAATTTATGTTTCACCTTAAATTTTTCCTGCGTCATAACTTCCATTTCTCCAATCGGCATATTTACATTTATTTCAGAAGCTGAATAATATTATTCCTCCAAATTTTGGTCCGACCGCGAATGACCTTACGTCTAGTTTTCTTGAGCCAGATCAATATTATCAATTGATTTTCTAAATCGTATGGAAAATGAGGATGAAACGGTAGAATCTAGAAGCTCAAATAATCTGTCGAGGTGTGCGCTGAAAAAAGGTCTTTCACAATTGAACGCTCAAAAAAAAAAAGAGTTTGTCAGATTAACAAAAGGGTATTACTTTGCAAGATGAATTTTGATTAGGCTTTCAGTCTTTACGTTCTAAGAATGAATGCACAAGGTGACTAATCTGTTGGCGGGACCACAATAGAAACTTGTAAACATAGCATCATTGTAGGAAGTAGTGGAAGTGACCGTCACGGTCGCCGTACTCGGTGTTACGTTCCAAAAAGTGACCAGTTGTCGGAATGACTTCCAGCCGGCGTTATCTTGAACGTTTTCACCGTCATTTTGCGACCCCCACAAGGGTGAGTCTCCTGCGACAATTTCTTCAATCTTCCGTAGACTTCTTCGACGAACACATAGCACGTTCTCATTGGGTCGGACTGGTAAACCAAAAAGAAAACATTACGTCACCGCAGAGTTTTCATCGCTTAATGCTTTCGTTAAAATATGCACTGGATCTCAACATTTTACCGAGCATTCCAGCTCTACAGTATATATACAAAGATCTCTTGGCGTACACGAGGATCGATAATTAATGGATTAGCGGGGACTTATACTGCACGAGAGGGAAAGTCTGAGTAAGACAGAGCTCAGAGTAATAAAGCCCCAAGGAAGCTACAGTAGAGGGAAAGTCTGAGTAACATAGAGCTCAGAGTTATAAAGCCCCAAGGAAATGTTACGGACGCCAGTCAAAGCCACCGTCACAAGCTGGCTCATGTGACCGATAGTTGAAGTGCTTAAACAAAAACAAATTAAACACTATATAAATGCATTTTAGGAATCCAATTCTTTATTTAAAAGAGAATAAAAGTGCCAATAGCAAATTTGTAAACAATTTTGGCAACGCTAGCCCGGCGGTGCGCTTTGTGTGCTATTAGGTTTATTTTAGCCCCTGCAATTGTAAAAAGTTCCCAGCAGCATCGGGTGAACAGATGGGCACAAAGTTTTGGACGCTGTGATTGTGCATTGGAAAGGAATTTTAATTTTATATATGATGTTGAATCATTTGCGTATTTTATTTTTTATTTCATATGCAATGATAAATGAATCACTGAAGCGTGAACCCATCTCAGAATGAATAGTGTGCAGACGTTGAAGAAGAGGTAGGTGAGAACAATGACTAGGAGGGAGGAGGCAGACAGCTTTAAGATTCTGCCGACTTTGACTGAACAATTTTGACGCCTTCAGGCCACCTCAGCGCATCAGAGCGCGTGATGATCTAAAGAACAAATAATGAAAATGTTTCAAAAAACGAAGGAATTAGATGTTTCGTTCTAATGTTTGCCTGCATGGGGTTCTCCAGGCTCTGATATTCTAAAATTCGCCTGAAAATGAAATGCGATCGAGGACACAGCGCACAGCGATCAATTACAACAACACGAATGATAAAAACAGAGAAGTTATATTCATTTGAGCTCATTATGTCACAATTTGAAGGCTGTGACGTTTAGCTGAACTATTATTGAGTAAAAATTCACGAGTTACGAATATTTAGGTGATAATTTAGAGTGAGTTACAGATATAAATCAAAAATATATGAAGCGATAAGAAAAATATGCTTCTCTCAGGTACAATGAAAGAAGTACAATTGTCACTCTTACAAACAACTTTGGGCAAAAAAGATTTCACAAAATACATAGCCATCGATGACAGAGGAGGAAATTTTCAGAGGCGAGGCGTGACAGCAGCACACAGCAGGGTGTCGCCGCTGCCGCCCCTCGTGTCATCCATAACACACAGCTCTCTCTGACTCCATTACCATATTGTGCATTTGTGCACGGAAATATACTAAACTTTTTGAGCAAAGATTTACTGAACAATTTTTTATAATTTTCACTATGAATAAGGTAGTCGATTACAAAGATAATATATATTTCACCATCTAAAATATTAATTATGACCCACAATGGTGGTTATTTGGCAACTAAGAAAGGCACAAATACCCATCGGTGCGTGATGCAAAAATAGACATGTAAAGATTTTTTGCACCGACGAGAGGGCTCATCATTTTCAGATTTTGACAACGAAAGTCGCTGTTTCTACGTTCTGAATCCGTATTATGTTTACCGTTTAATTTTTCTTTATTTCTCCAATCGTAGAACTTAGATTCGTTTCTCGCTATTTATTTGTACTTTCCATGCGAATGGTAAACTTACTATTTAAAACACGAATTAAAAGTAGAGTAAAATGAGATACTCACTAATGCGACAACTTTTTGTGACCGTCGTGGTCCCCAGAACGGGCACTGTGGAGACGATGTGTTTTGGCACGAGGTGGTGCTTCAGGTGGGAACCTTGGGGGGGCGATAGGGGTTAGGAAGTGACCAGCTAATCCAAACAGGAGCCAAAATAATTTGGGAATGGTAGATAAATGCTTTAATTAAACACAATATAAAGATACCCGAAAATACACACAAATTGAAGGCGAGCGCTTTCAACTCACGGCTAATTCAGTGATCACACTACACTTCGACTTGAGATTAGTAAGCTTAAGTCTTTTCACTTTGAATTTATTGAATTACGGACAGTAAGTGCATTTTTTGGAGCTCATCGTGCGTGCAGGAACTGGACACACCGTCACCTCTGTCCTGAGCACCTGCCTCCTGCTGGCCGCTGTCGGCCGCCTGAGTGACCCAGGCGAGCATGAGGAGGGCGGCCAGGGCGGTGAGGGCGCCTCTCCGGAGGTGGTGCTGGGGAGGAACACATTGATGGCTTCATGCGCGTACACATACACGAATGAGACGACAAATACATGAGTTACACACGGTCAAGGACACTTTTTTGAAAGTATTCTTACAAAGCAGAGCATGCACATTGTTTTTCCTCTACAAAAAATTTCGACCACTTTGTCAATGAGTTTTTCAGTTGGTAGCTCGAAGGAATATTCGTGAGACAAATAAGATTCCGATGCACACTGCCACCTAATTTCGTGCGAGTGCTATCAAATACGATGTATGTATATTTCTCCAGCATCACCATTTCCTGGCGTGGCAGCTGAATATCATACCGCTATATTTCTCCAGCATCACACCTTCCTGGCCAGGCCGCTGTATATCTGACTAGGTAACTTGTGGCCAACATTTGTTTCATTGACTACTTAGTTTGTTGGAGGAAATCTGAGGGTGACGTCAGAAGGAGCGACTGAAAAAGAATTCTTTCGATTTAGAAGCATAATGAGTTTGAATTCAATAGATATCCTGCTTCTAAATAAAAATGAATTTATAAACGTGGCATACATAAACTGGCGAACAGATATAATGGGATCGAGAAAGCAATGGAGGTTCTGTTCACGTATAAACATTCCCATAATCATTGTGCTCATCAATTATAACACAGGCTCCAAATTGCAGGCTGCTTATGCTCCAACCTGATGATTATTCTGCAATCGTCATAGACTTCACTTTTTCCCTTAATTTATGGAGGAGCATTTGCCTTATAATTATTTCAAAATACCTTATTCTAGAAGTAGAGATTCCTTGCATTGCATTGTCATTATTGCTACAAGGTTCAAAAATTTGTTCGCAATGCTTCTTTGCACCTTGCAAACTTCTTGCTCACTTCTTTGCTTGATTCACCTTGTCTTTGTTGCGATTATCACAAGATAGTAAACGCTCTTCGCATAATGGTACATATTTGTTAGGCGATAAAATTTAATTACTATTAATAAGTACTACATGGGAAATGTTAGCTGCATCATTTTCCTTAACATATATGGCCTGAATCGTATTTGCACCCACCATATTTTATGTCCATCATTAATGAAAAACAAATGAATACTTTCAGAAGAAGCAAGTTTGAATGGACTAAAGGTGTTGAGAGTCAGTCAATCAAAGTAGAGCTTGTCTAATAGACTAATAGGCTGGATAGAACAAGCGTTATTATGAGCAAAACGCATGCAAAAATATTAGAATTTCTGATAGCGATTTGCCCCTCCCCGCCCAGCACACGATAGCACACCGTCCAGAGCAGCGCCCTCTCACCCACCATTGCTGGGGACTTCCTTGAACACAATGGGCGGCGCCACACGCCAGCGCGGGTCCTACAGCACAAACGGTTTGCTAGCGTTCGAGTTTTCCTGGTGCATTTTCCTTGACAGTTCAAGGCAGTCAGTTCCTTTATCATAGGTTTCATGTTCATTTGTGTACGCGTTACTTCAAGATAGCTTTAAATGCAACAGGACTGTAGAGTCTACGATGTTTGCTGAGATTGGTTACAGGGGAGGATTGATTGGGAAAACGCGTCCTGTCTGACGCCTAAGCGATGCCCTTCTTATGTGACATGGAAAGTGCAGCTCGTTTCTGGCTTAGCTTACTCTTCTGGTTGGTGTGAGGAGGTTAAGATCAATGCTCTTTGAGATTCCAGGGTTTGATAATCTATATTTTCACTCCCATAATTGCCCATGCTAACTTCATGTAAAAACATATTTTACAAAAGTGCGAGCAAATTCGCATATACTCGTAAACTGCACGCACACGGCATCATAAATGAAAAGTGCCCAAGTTAGAATTTCTAACTTATAAAGCTTATAAACCATTAAATTTTACGTAATTTTCAGGTATAACTATTGGTTCGTTAACGGCTTCTACGTAAACAACGAAACTCTCACAAAGCGTCGTGTGTTTTTTTAATGTTTCGACCACGCCAATTATCACATCACACAAGTCGGGACCGCGCCAATGATCACACCACGCAAGTCGGGACCGCGCCAATGATCACACCACACAAGTCGGGACCGCG
>VOMN01045082.1:0-28361 GCA_014899125.1 Orchestia grillus
ACGATATGACCCATGTCGTCGAAGCGCTAGTAACCTTTCTATTGCTACTACTACTACTACTCTTCATTGTCGGTTTTGTAACATGCTCACATAATGCCATTCAACTCCAACTGTTCTATGACTATATAAAGTTCCAGTATTGAGTGTGAAAATATCCCTCATCATTTCCAGCCCTCAAGACAAAAACAAAAGAAGACTTCTCATAAAATTCAGAAGAAGAAAGAATTCTCCCTTCTTGAAATAACAATCCAAGTCATTACTGAGGCTGCATTTTACTTCATAGGTTTTTCCTAGGGCGAAATGCATTTCAGAAAGAACTCAACCATTTTCGTGGATGAGACTCGACCATCTTCGTAAGACGTTTCAAAATGTGTCATGAACATACCTCTTCCGAATCTACTTCTTAAAGCCTTCAGCAATTTTGGCTACGGAAAAAATTTGTCAGTAGCGGTTGAGCTGTAGTTCGGTGTTATTTTAAATTGTCTCCTCTTTGTTTTTGCCGATATTGCTGTGCATTTGAACTTTTACCTTTTCATTTCATATACTTGGGACAAAGGTCGGTTTTCTATTCCGCTTCAAATTTTTTTGTCATTCTAAAGGTACGTGAGTTTTAAAATACACTTGTATCTACCTTCAAAAATCTTAGGTGCTGCTAATCTTTTTTGATGCTCTGAGGTTGTTGAATTTGCTTAGTTTATGTAGAGATATTGTAGAAAATACGGCAAAAACTCTGAAACAAAATTGTTTACTTTTTTAGCCTACTTTTACGCCATAAACTGTCCATATACGGGTATTCCCTTCAGGTTTTCCATGAAAATCCATTCAAAATTTTAGAATAGAAGTAATTTAAAATGTACCTTCCGCGCATTTTGGAAGGGTCCTTTTATGCCATGTATCGTTTCTTGAAACATTTATTAATTTTTTAATTTTATTTCTTTATTTTATTGGAAATTTTTGCCGTGCTCATTAGTTATAACCCACACTTTGTTAAAAGTTCGATGGCGCTAGGATACTTTCTAACTGGCTTGGAATGAAAATCACATTTGGAAAATTCAGCCAAGTTTTCGGACGTAAAAAACTACCTTACATTCTCAAAACTTGCGATATTCTTCAAAAGAACGAGAGCACTAAAATTTTCGCCCGTATTTTCTGTGAATGAGGAAGATCGCTTCGTTCCACTTCATTGTTTGGTTATTTCGAGAAACGCCCCTTGCTTTCGAGTGACTGTTTAAATAAAGCTCCAGGCAAGCTTATTTGATGCAGCAAAGCAAGATCTTTCGAAAATAAATGAATGATCAAAGATTAAGTTTTCATGAACCATTATGAACGATTTTGAACATCATGAGATTCATCCAAGCATCACTGGCAGCTGGAGTTTTTCTTGGAAAGACATCGAAGGATCGAGAGCAAATCCTAAAAAAAGCGTAATTGATGCTTAATATTCATAGACTCGAGCTTGGCTCGAGCTCTGTTTTTGGCGACCGAACTCGCTCGATTATACTAAGTTTAAGACTGAAATACAAGACTGTCATCTGTGTCCAACTGAAGCAGGAATCTTGAACGGAAATTACGATAGGATAGTTTCCAATTTTTGATCATAACTAGATGTAGTACTTTCGTGAGCATCTAAAAACTAAGTTTAATTCCAGAACAGGAAAAAAGCAAGGTTAACCACAGCATTTCAATTTTCCTTGAAAATCGATGAGGCACGAGCTTTTGTGTGCTTCCTGTAGCAGAAATTTTACCTGATGTCTTCATCGCTTGAAGTCATTCTGAGACCTGCGTTCCCTGCTGGTATGTGAGCTCACACGCGCTCAACAGCATTTCACACGATCATCAGCTAATGTCTGAAAATAGGGTTAGATGACACCCAAATATGGGCATCGAATGCCAACTATGCTCTCTATTCTGGCTACACTGTGTCTTCAGACACTGACTGATCGTGGAAAGGGTTTCAGAGCTGCCGCGTTTGTTTGTTTTTCTTGATTTCTTGTTTTTAAAGCTTTTTGTGTTTCTTTATTATTACGAACAGAATTAGCGCATTCATTTGTTACTCAGTCTTACGATGCTTCATTGTACGAACGATATTAATACATACTTTACCGTTAATTATAGTATGGTATCATTATTTTGTGACTCGCGATATGTACACGTGCTGGAGTCAAGCTTACGGGTGGCTGGTAAATCTGTCATTACCATAGAAAAGTTTTCAATTTATAGGTACTTCCAAAACAGGAGAATTCCTAGTCTAACACTCTAGCATTTTCTAAAAAAATCACCACACGGAGAGTTTGGAGATAGAATTTTTTTGAGTTGACCAGTCATCAATATTTCAATGTGAGAGGTGAATCCAAGTCTGATCCCACTATACAGGGTGTCCCAGAAAAAAGGAAACCCAATTGTCTGTAAGCCAACATTTATCTAGGATTTGTATCATGAATACCAACATTTTTTCTAAAATTTAAGTATTACTATTACTATAAAAATGTTGGTATTCATGATACAAATCCTAGATAAATGTTGGCTTACAGTCAATTGGGCTTCCTTTTTTCTGGGACACCCTTTATAGTAATAGCTTGCTTGTTTGGTCCGTCCGTTTTTTTGGGGGGCGCTCTTAATTAAAGATTTAGATAGACTTAAGGATAAGCCCGGAAGAAAATTCCCGGGTTTATATTCCTAATTAGCGAGGCTATCAGAGAAGGCAGTCCGTATCAGTGATACTGCAAGTAACATTATTTCATGCCAGATTTACCCTAAATAACAGGGTATTTTAAGAATTTAACACCATTCGTCACACCATTTTGGCGGGGCGCGTCTACTAGTCACCTAATGTTCATGATGAAGCCACCACTGAAGTACCGTAATCACTCTGACTCAATTATTCACTATTCTTCGTTCATTCACAGCAACCTCGATACCAGTTTACTTCTCCTACTTTTTATTGTAACTCAGAGTTTGATCGTTCGTATCTCGAGTTAAGTATAGAAATTCAGCAAATATAGTGTCATATGGCCACAATCGATCAAGTAGTTCCTGCACGTGTATTTCTAATACATCGAAACTTGTCTGTTTCTAGAAAAGTTACGCCACTCTTCCATACATTCCTCATTGTTGCCGTAAAATTTCGAGAAATCTCTCTCTTTCTCTCTCTCTCCAGGCCCCATTCCCAAGCCCAGAACATTGCTACTACCTTCATAATGCATGAGCTATGACGGAAGAAAAGTTTTTCGATTCTCTCGCCCCCATGGCAAAAGAAAAGGGTTTGTCGCGACGCTAAAAGTTTGCTCCGAAAAGAGACGGAATAGGGCTCTGCATTGACAGATTCTGGGGAGTTGAGAGTGCAGTTAGGCGCCAAAATTGGGGGATTATTGGAGACAGATGAAGCAAATGCCCCTGGGGGGTCAGTCATGCCTCTCCTGGCTTCTGATATTGACACACTTTCTATAATATTCAAGGACTCAGTCGAACAATTCTACGTACTCGGGTATAGAATCAGCATTTCACTTCAAACGATTTTCTTCTGGGAATGGCTCCTCAACGGTTATAAATTTTGTAACTTCAATTTACCCTTTTCCCTGGCACTTCTGGGTGGGTGATGTCTATCCACGTATTCGAGCTATTTTTTCGAAATGTTATTACAATTTTTGCTTCAATCATTTTATGAAGGCCACGTATGCTTACGATCATCAACGGACAGTGCTTAGGGGAATTAAGAAACATTCATCTAGTTAACATTTGAGCTAAAATTCATACGTGTACCTTAACACACACTGAAGACTTTAAGTGGCAGCCTGCTGTTATGTACGGTCAGGTGTATGTAGGATACGAAGAGCGCTTCTCAAGTGTCTGAGCCCGAAGCTGTGACGTAACAAAACTTACCGTGTATGAAGAGGTGGTTGGTTGCTGTTAGCTCCGTAGAAAGTTCTTGGGTTCTGCAACACAAGAAAAAGTCATTTTAATTTTCATTAATCGTTGGTGAACTCTGAATAACTTATTCAAATTTGACGTGTTTGTTCTGGTTCTTTACAAAGAAAGAAATGTCTAAATATTTTCAATTTTGATATTTATGTTGAGGTAGGTACATAAACGTTTGTCAAAAATAGTCGAGGATGTAACTTGGAGTGACATCGAAGAATGCAATTATCACACATATCATAGTCCCGCCTTCTCTGAACTTCGTTGGACGGCTTGTTTATTGTCAGCTAAAACAGCACAACTATTTCAACACTGACCAAAAATCTTAACTTCATTCCTTCGCTCACTTCCAACTTCTGACACAAATGCGGATTACGCGGCAGCAAAACACCACCAAAGTTTTGTAGAAAATAACAACGAATAATTGGACTGCTACCGCTAACAAACTCGTGCGGCCAATTTGACAGCACTTGGATTTCAATGCTTCACCATTTATTTCGTAGTATTTTGAATCATTTTCTAGATTGAGACGTGTATGCACGGAAACTTGCAAATTTATGAGCGAAGTCGAAGTAGTCTACAGTGGGTTGGATGAGAATTGTATATGCACCTAACCTAACCTAAACAAAGTTTTAAGCCTGATATAGCATTTCAGAGTGACGTGTCTCAAATAGAAAAAAATGGTATACCCATTCAAACAGGCAGGAGCATTTTTTAGACTAGTGACTACTACAATTACCTACAGAAGTACAATTCCGAAATATCCAAGCTTTGTCCGCCACTGCTTTCATTTGTTTCATCAGGCATCAATAACATATGATAGACGCGTGGACTGAAAAATTAGAAAACGAACAAGTTCTTGTGTATAAAGTTGGTGAAGAATGTCCATTAACGTTTGAGTTTTTATTCTAGTATAAAAATCTAAGGCATGTAATGTTGAAACGTTGTTCTCGCTTTAAATTCCGTCTTAAATATTAATCCTTATTTATGCACGAAGTGCTGACATCCGGCACACTAACGTCAACCTGAGCCCTCTAGCTTCATCACGAAAAATATTATGGAAAGTCGATGCGAGACAGCATGGTAAAATCGTGAAAAATGTTATTTGGTGATTAGTACAATTTTGACAAATATATCAGTTTGTTTCAGGCCTTCTTATTGAATATCGCTGCGATTATCGCTATCATGTCGGACGACTTGCATATGTTAGTGAAGTTCAACTCAAAGCCCTTTTTGTTTGAGCAACAACAACAACGTTGATAAATTCGTTTATCATTTAAGCCATAAAAATTTTTAACGTTTTTAATAGTACAAGTACAGGTGGATAATTTCATGTGCTTCTTACTTTAGTGCAGAAATGTCCCGTAATTAAGTTTAACTATTATTTTGAGTCCCACTTGCCTGCCGAGTGCAGAACAACCACGTCACTCATTAATTAAATAAACTCCCGTAAAGTTGACCCCTTTTTTACATACGGTTCGCTTCCAGAGTAAACGCTAGAAATTGCGGAGTAAACTCCTTTTGAGCGTTCAAGAGGCCTTGAATGTGATTGCAGTGTGCGGGCTTTGACTTTGAGTAAAGCTGTTCCGAAACACACAAACCGGCGATTGAAGTTCTAATTCAAATGGTAATGTGTTTGTGATCGTCACACAGGCAATGTACTTGCCAAGCCAACCGAAGCCTAAGAAAAACAGACGTAGGAAGCGGGCACATCGCATCAAGAACAGGGTCCAAAACTACGGAACAGCTCCTTTGGTGTGCCAGTGCGGCGGCTTGGAGATAGCACAGCTGTAAAAAAAAATTATCGTCTTTGTAGCCCTGATCCCACTGCAGCTGGCATGCTCCCAGCTGCATGAGCTTGAAGGAAATGCTGTTCCTTGGTCTGCTTTATAGAATTAGTTTGCTTTCACAAATGGCAAGATTCTGAAGCATGAAATTCTGAATTACTTTGAGTTGTTTTCGAGAAAAATCAGTGTGCTTACATTAATCTACACTGATGTTTATATGAAAATGATTTATCAGTTTTGTGACACCAGCTGTAAAGTGAAAAAAATATGTTTATTCAAAATGCCTACTCCACGATAAAACTCTACGGTAGAGTTTCGCATAATGCTGTGACACAAACTTTGGTCGTTTGATTTGTGAAATAACTAGGTTTATTCTTTTTTAGGCTAGTACATTTTTAGGCTCGTTTATTCTATCTTATGGGATCCTGCGGCAAAACCTGTCTCACTTTACAGTGGGAGGTATACCTAACTCAAGAATATTTGAACTTTATCTAAAGTTTCTCATTCTATTGGGCACATCTAAAGGGTACTTTTTCCGTGAGCAAATTATCGATGGCAGCAAGCTATGAGTATTAAATTTTAAAAAGGCTGATGTAAAGTTACTGCCCACGTAGCTGGTAAATTAGTTACGTCCATTTAACCTGACTTGAGGGTATAAAATGTCAATTGAGAATTTTTTATCGAATAAAAGTCTGCGATGGGGAAATTCGATAATACAACGAGAAGAGCGTCGACTCAGCAGACAACGGCTCTGAAGTGTAAGTTCTAAGAAGTTCATTTGTCCGCCAACTGAGGCAAGGAGGAGCAATTTCGGGCCCTCGACTTCTGTCTGATGCTGCGAAATACAAGTCATATTGCTGGAGCAGTCAGCTACGTCTCCTCCGCCTCCAGCGCAATAAAAAATGCACAAAATTGAGATTCTGCTCATTGGCAGACTGCGCGCTTTCGAAAATCCACCGAAATTTTTGCCAATTTGCAGCGATTGTTGCAAGAAGCAGAAGGGAATGTCTGTGTTCATAACCCGTACGTTTTGCCCATTGCAGAGAACACAAATCGTTACAAATGAGGGTGTTTTTGTATGGTTGTGATTGTAGCCACTATATATTTCAAGAAATAAGTTTGATTGTTTGAGGAATAAGTTTGACGGCTCATTGTTGCCTGAGTAAAAGTTGCATCTTTTCTCGCAAACTTTATTTAATTATTCGTATTATTTGAGTTCACATTTGCGATGTTATTCTTGCAACATGGGCTTGGAAAGTAAACTAGAGTGTGTATTTTCCCAACTGGCACGTGCATCTCAGAATAGTTATTGTAACTGTTATACGAATAAATACTGTCATCAGAAATTCAGCTTACACTGAGTTGTTTCAAAGCGAAAAGTCTAAAGAAGAGTCGCCGGACAATTCTGTTCCAAATGTGCGCCAATTACGAACTGAGCTCAACATTCTAATGTTTTTCGAATTTACGATCCCGAAATTATTAAGATAAGGTGAACATATGTAAGTTCGAGCTCAAACTACGCGTCGCCTGTCGCATTGACGCCTGACTTTACTCAGCTACACGCTTGACAAAGCTTATTTTTTGACTGTAATTCTCCAGCCGTGCATGCAACTAAATGCAGAACAATACAGCCAGCGATGTTTAAAGGCTCGGATCTCTGTCACACTTCGCGGGCTGAGCCCACAATCACGAACTTTTATCGTTGCGTTTCTGAGATTAAAATTTTCAGAGCTGGTGTCGCTCGTGGGACTGCTTTGAAAGTCCGTAACAATTGCCAATTAGCAAAATATAATTTTATCACTCGCATCAGATTTCATCAACCACTTTCAATAAGAGCCATTACCATTGTGAAACGAATCTACCATAACCCAAAATTTACAAAAAAACGTTTTTAAAAATATTTTGATAGGGAAACACGGTGAGAGATGAGTCATGAGACATTTTCTTCTTACTAACGGCAGTGCTATTCACAAATACTAAATGTATCGTAATACTTCAATTTTTCCAATTATTCATCAGCAACTTGTGCCTAAAAGTCATCTCCTGTATTGACATTTTACTCACACTCAGAGCAAGTAGCGCTCTGGTACAGTGTTACGTTCACAGTTGGGAGGTAAGGGTTCGGTTCCCGGCAGGGACAATCTGATTTTCACGGAATCACGGAGTGCTTCCCTCGGGAAAAGAAGCTTAGGTCTCACATTCCTTACATCATTCACGCATCAGTAGTTATATTGTATTAAGAACCCGACGATGTACTCTACGTCGACTGCGTTGGAGTTATTCAAAGTTTATTTCATTGGAATGCCAGGAACGCTGAAGAGATGTTTCTGAAAAAAAATTCCGATAAACACCGCAAATGATCGTGAACAAAACGTATTTATCCTATTGCTATAGTAACTAAATGAAGTTACTATTTTGACTTGACATAGTTCCAAATTAATATAAAAAGTACGTTTGACCAATCAGTGCCAAAAACGAAGTTGTAATTGTTACTCGCGACACTCCACATCACATTCCGGTGTTTCCCCAGTGCATCACCTACTGAAGAAAGCGAGCAAAGTAAGGAAAAACGAAACTCAAAAAAAAAGTTAGTGCAACTCTTTTTCTTGTAGGCTTACAAAAATCGCAAGAAAAATGAATTTATACTGTATTGCAGACTCCAAAATGCTCTTTAAAATTTGTCAAGGAGCATTAAATGGGTCTGATGAATGTCTGCTGAGTTCTGACGTAAGGTTACACCATGTTTAGACGCTAATATCGAGCCGCTTGGAAAAAAAACAACAATTCGAGGTTTGGGTGAAAAACTGCTTCAAGCCGATAAATACTATCCCTATTTTCAAGCTTAGAGATGAGAATATAATTTTAGTGGTTCTTATTCATTGAGTAGTACCTTAGAAACAGGAGTAAGTGATAAAAGTATGATTGCTACCAATATGTGAAAAAAATTGCTGGAAAACCTCAATAACACCAAAACCCTGCAACTGGAGAATAATACAAAATTCCACCGAGGATTTCGCCATTCATGCACAACCAAAAAAGCTCCGAAACGGTATGTTAATCATGGAAATGATGATCAGGCATCGCCTAGTCAATCTTTTGATCTCAACCCAATTCAATATTTGTATAAAAAGCGGAAGTCACCTGTTCATGCTGAAAATCTTAAAAATATTCAATAGTAGAAAGATCTTTGTAAATTGAACCAACTCAAAACCCAGCATGTTTCTTATAAACCTACCGGCAAACAACTCTGAACTATCTGTAGCGCTAAAATAGAAGAAGGGGTATGCTAAAAGGCAATAATTCAACATGTTCAACGCTCTTCTTTACGTTACTTTGGTATTTCCCGCAAATAAAATTCTTCAGAAAACAAGTCTTCATTAATTCGATTTAAGCAATGAAGAAAAATTAACCTTGAACGTACTGTACATATACATCCCATTCTTAAAAGACAAATGACCATTGGTAAATATGAAATTTCGAAAAGTGTCAGAAATTATACTTTTGCGTGTCACTTTACCAGCTCTTCATTCCCGCGTCTCCAAGACGCGTGAGTTCACGTGCACAAATTCCAAAGGAACGCCTCGCCCACAGCCCGTCCGATGCGATGTTTCTCCTCATTGGGATCGCGAGGCTCTTGATTACAGATTATGTCCCAGTCTGAGATCAGGCTCGAGACAGCAGACCTACGGCTTCAACCCTAAAGCCTAAATATAATACAGCCGCCTGGATAGGGCTGGAATACCCGGTGGATGCCAGGAAAAACATATGATGATGTTGAAGATGTCGTTCGCAAACTTCTAGAGAGCAAGAAATGTCTTCGTCTGGTACGGTATTCTACTAAATAGTCTGAGGTCGTCCTGTAAGGATAAGCTTTTTTGTGCAGTGTGAGAATTACAGCAACATTAGGAACTGTTATTACACATAATAAATGACAGATCGCATTCAGAATTATTTTTTCGTCCTAATGTAAGTGTGCATATTGTACACAGACTGAATATGTAAACGAAATGTAAACATGAGAGCCCATTGAGAGATACAAATATGCAAACAAATATGATTTTATTTTTTAACTTTGAATAGACTTAACAGAAGAGATAGTCGAACTAGACCTCAGTAAATATTCTGAAAAAAATCTATTTTTTGCACTTTAACGGTCTAAAATTTCGATCCGCGCTGCAACTTTATCAAAAGAATAATTCCATTTCACAGCTCAGAATTATTAAATACGTAATTTCCACCCGCTGTACAGACCCACATCTTAACACGAATCTTCCCAATTTCCCACTCTAACCTCAAGTTACAAACGGTGTGCGGCATGAGCGGTGCTCAGCAACAAGGCGCTCCTCCGACCATCGCGGGCCGCGCTTCATGGCAGGGTATCACATCGCCGGGACTGAGCTGTCTGTTACTGATGTGCGTTGAGGTAGTTGTGGATTTATGTACGTGTGTATGCATTTATGGGCATTCTAAAATTCAGTGGCACTTGAAAATTTATATAGGAAGAGTATAGATATATATTTACCATAAGGTAAAAAATTGACTTATAAGGGAATATTTTTCCTAATAGGGAAAACAAATATCTTTTTCTCAGTGGTGAAATAAGAGAAGGTCACACTCAAAATATACGGAGGTAGAAGTGGAGACATTCACAGTTGTCTCCAGAATCTAGAACCTAATTTTACAGCTCTCACGAACGTATTCTAATGAGCACTCGCTCTCATATACATCAGCAAAACTTTGAATGTCGCTTGGAGCAATGTAGAACTATGAACCCTTTTCAAGTAAGATTTATAAGCAAATAAAAATCAGACTCTTGAAATTTTGGGGGCCTTGCTCAGCATTAGTTTCGAAGTGGGTTAAAAATTTTGCTGTTTTAAATCGATGTTTGAAACTTCGTCAATGAGCCGGGGGTGCTGACCGAGTTGAGAGGCAGTCAGTCCTCTGATTAATTAACGATGCATTGCTGCGTCTGATGCACCGTCTGATGACTAACAACGTAAGATTGCATGCAGCAATATCACTTATGAAAACGCATGCATGCATCCCTCCAATCACTTCATTCTTATAAAAGGCTATTGAACAGGGAATCTCTTGAAAATAGTGTTAGGACATTAGGATCATTGCCTTAAGACCAGTAGACCATCCGCTTGATCTCGGAGAGTAGTTCGGAATTGCAGTCAAAATTTCCACCATCCTGTTAAAATGATAACTTCCCAACCTTATAAGAAACAAATGATAGGGAATACAGTCGAAGTTTTGGGTCAATTCCCACATCATCCCATAAACCTAGCTTAGCTGAAATAAAAATCGTGATGTTATCAAGCAATGCATTGCTGGAGCCAACGGGCGCAGTATTGTGCGTGTGTTGTGGAAACAGATGTACTCGTATACTTCTGGGCCTGAATTTCACATTTACTTCAAGTATCTCAATTTTATTTGAACACTGAAAATAATATCACTCTATTTTAAACCTTTAATATTTAAAATTTTGCCCTGAAGTTCGTTATTCTCTAACGATCAAAATTTCTTAGAAATCAACCCTTACGGACCAATTTATATTTTGTGCAACGACGCACCGTGAAATAACGCATTGCAACGAGGCTTCTACAATTGTGATGGGCGAAATTGCAATCGTTCCTCCAACGCAGGGATGTTTCTTCTAGGAACTAACCAAGCCTAACGATTGGCGGAGTGGAGCGGAAGCTTGGGCGGCGAAAATTACGCATAATCATGCATATGTAAATGCTCCGGGGGAAAATTTAGACTGAGAAGAAACAGCCGTTCAACTGGGTTTTCAATTTTTGTTCGTTTTCATCTTAACTGATAACACGAATTTATGCGTGTGGAACATGCCTAAGTCTATATGATAAATTTCTCAGATTCATTTTGAATTTCTACACGCTATGAAAGTGTCTTTTACTAATTTTCTTTTCAACTATGTAACAAAAATCTGCGATTGAATTATGAGTTTCATTATATAAAATGCTCATTATTAGTTCATCATTCATTTTTTAACAGAGTCTCATTACCACAAATTTATTTACAGAAACATTTGTTAGCATCCCTATCATTATTACATTTTTCACTTTGCTTAAATACAGGACCTCAAGGGATCCAAATTGAAGACGATAATCATAAAACTTGTGATAAGATCTGTAAATAGGGAAAAAAGTGAAAAATTCTCGCTATATATCGCACCCGTTAATCTTTTAGGACGTTATTCACGCCAAAGACAATCGAGGGTTCAGCAGTCATTGCTATGATAATTATTATATGTTCGTACAACAACACGGGCACTGGTCATGAAAAATGACTTCGAAGGTCACCGGAATATGAGTAGGGAAAAATTAATTCAATCAGCATCGACGGACGTATGAGTTCCCCGCAAAGTCGTCAACAAACCCACTCACTTTTCACGGCTCGCTGAAGGAAGATAATACTGTTTAATTTATATCAGCACATAACGAAAGTTTTAATCTTTACGACCGACCATAAATTGTAACGTCAAGTTAATTCAACGCAAAAAATTGAAGCCATCCGAATTTTTAGTTGCAATTGGCGTCGCATACAAATGGTACGACGGTCAACTGTTCAGCTTTCAACGAATAAATCCATTTTCAGACATCGCCAGCAAAGGGGGGAGTTTTTCGTTACGGTCAGAGCACTGGCATGAGAATAGCGTACAATGTAATTACAATGTAATCGACCATCCAAGATCGTCGAAAACGAATTTTACAATTTTCAGTTTCTGGTATAGACTAATGGCGCAATTTTAAATCCTTGTCATCAGCAAATGACGTCACGCTCCGTAATTGACATCGACGAATTTGACAATTTTAGATTCTCGTTTACATCGTCAGAACCCTCCTTCAATTAACGTGATATTTAAAAAAAATTATTTGAAACAGCTTTCTGTTGACAAGTGGTTCAACATTCAACCAAAAATGTCCAGTAAATGAATTGACTACTTTATGTTATTTACGTCTAGAAATCGTTTAAATTTTAGTGAAATATCCCAGAGAAATTATTCAAATTTTCAGTGGAATTTCCAATAAATTCTTCTATTTGAATCTCATAACATCTCCACATCACATAACCTATCATTAGCGAAAAATTAAACCCTGGATAATGATTGAATTAACGTATATTCTTAATTCCAACCAGCCGTCGTTAAGAAACTCGAAGCTCCACTAACTCCATTTCCGCCATTTTGTCACACGTCTTCATTCTTTTTGCAGATACCAACACTATATGCGCGCAATTTTCTATTTACGCAATCTGTGACTTTCTGTAACTTTTAATTTCCAAAACATATTTATCTACGCAATCGCCTAACCTACGCTCTCTAGTTGCTGAAACCAACACTATTTAATCTCACTCTACGCGCTCTAGTTGCTGAAAACAACACTATTTAATCTCACTCTACGCTCTCTAGTTGCTGAAACCAACACTATTCAAGCTCAACTCACCCTCTCTAGTTGCTGAAACCAACACTATTTAAGCTCAATTTACGCTCTCTAGTAACTGAAACAAACACTATTTAAACTCAATAAATTGATTGTACACAAGTTCCGAGCGTGGGTGCAATGGCTCATACCATTACTGGTTCATTTCGTTATATTATTAGCTCACAATTTGTTTCGAGCCCGCAAACTTCAGCAATGTTGAGCCTGGATTCAGGCTTGCTCTTGCTTAGACAAACGTAAGAATAACGAGGGTGTACCGCTATCTCGTCAAAATAACCCTCAGATAAGCTCTTGTATTTCAGGTCTGTCCACGGCCGAGCGCGCCACCGTGTAATGGAATTAAAGTTGCTATTTGTCTGAGCGTAAAGAAGGATAATAGATTAATAGGGAGAGCTGCATCACGCTCTTGCGTCCGTGCAACAACATGTGCATAAATCTTCCGCAGAGGGTGGAAGAAAATTCGAAAAGACAAGTTGGAATGAGGTAGATAGTGCAAATATTTTGCGTACTCTGCATGGTACTTGAATAACATTCACGAGGGGAAATTACGTAACTCTGTCTAGTGAATATCGTTTGAAATACAATCCATTAGCAATAATCAAAGACTTATTGATACGAAAGCCCCTAATTGTATTAGTGAGCTGAAAGGATGCATATGGAATTAGTTCCGTAATCGTCAGAGTTTCAGAGCCGTGATAATTAACTCAGAATTTCAATTTTCCGAAACTCACTTCAAACTTGCCTACTACTATCCTGAAAGATAAATTCAGAACACACACTCAGAAAGCATGAAACCAACTCACAGAAACCAATTTCCAATCAATAATGCTAAGGAGAGACACTTTCTGTGGCATCACGCATTTCTCTGTACCTCCATTCTTTTACCACCGGCGTCAGCACCGTTTAGAACGATCCATTACATTTTCCTGGCTCTAGAATGCGCAAAATGTCTTTTCTGCATAAATCCGATTCCATTTGGTCCCTGAATCCGTCTGCCAAGTGCAAAGAGTAACCTCTCAAAACAAGCAATCAACGGAGCACATGTCGACGAGGCCGAGAGGAATTCCATTTAGTTGTGAAGTTAAAAGAAATGTGCCGGGCAAGCTTTCATAGGATGGGGTGCCCGTATATTGCGCACGCCACTTTTCTCACTGAAGGAGAAAAAGCTCTCAATAAATCAAGATCCATGTCCTGAAATTACAAAACAAGGCCAAGACCACCGAACAGAACATCAATATTGACTTCAAAAGTCTCAAAACACGAAAAAATTTAATTCTATCTATTGTGTGCTTGGTCACAGAATGCAGTCAAAACACGTTTGTAACACTTTTCAACGTGATCGGGTTACACCCATCATCAGGTGAACAAAATGTTAAACTCAAACCATAATTGTCGTCAATCGTTAAGGGAGAAGCCAGATCACACGTACTCGAATCAACTATAACATTTTTATGACAGGTGTTGAACGACGTTCTGCAAAAATGTTTACCAAGGAGCACCTTGAAATTTTCCTCCCGATATGCTCAAAACTTCTCGTTAAAAAGATCTACTTTCCTTGTAGGATTAAAATATCTTATTTAATCAATGCACACATCATTGTTTGTGGAATCCAGATTCACATAATATCGAACTTCATGTGTTTTTTTTTAAGATACGACTGCTTGTTATATTGTACAATGTCACTCATCAGTCATTCTGTTACTAAACCTCGCAGTAACTCTTAGACTTGCGAGCAAACGCACAACCAAAGACAACTTTTTTTGCTTTTCTCCTACATGGGCAAAATCGATGAACTTCGTTGACGCTTGCAATAATGACTTGAAATATGTCACTTTCTGTCCAGTAATATGCACGTGGATTTGTAAAGGTACTGAGGACTAAGTAACATTTATTGACATGATATAATTCAACGTATATATCATATAAAGCACCGTATTGGAACGTTGCTTTCACTCTCGCACCCAATTCATTCTTAAGAGACCATCTCAGCGAAAAGCGTCTCTCACTGAGACCTCCCTGCACATGTAACAGGTCCAATTCATCGGTTCAACTAAGTCGTGGTCTCTGAGATGTGCCTGGGTAACTGACTTTCATCCGGGGGAAAACACTGGCGATTTAATTTTAAGAGGCAGAGGAGCATGACGGAAAAGAACAACGTAAAAACAATCAGGCATAATAAAATCATGCTTATCATCCACGTGTAAAAGTATATCATCCCATCATCCGTGGGCATAATATCATCCTTATCCAGGACAAAAATATGGAGCACACGGCACTGATCTTTCTGTGACAGATATGAAGGTGACGCCATCTAATTGATTATGCTTTCTCTCTTTGTTCTAGAAAGATGGTGTAACCGAACAGTAAAAATAAAAATGACAGATTTCTTTCCAATCTTTGTGTATCCCCGGCAAGTAAATTGGTTTCAGCTTTCGCCGGAGATCGATTGGAACTTTTAAACTCGCTTCAAATTGTCCATAAATGGTCCGTGATTGCTGAAAGATAGAGAAGACACTGACAGCACACCGCGTCTGTTGCACATAAAGGTTCTATTTCGATTTCTAAAGCCCTTAAGCAATGAATTTTTATTCCCAGTACTGTTTGGGCGGATGATGCATTAGGTTGCTTGCATTTTACTTTCTCCGTACAATTGAATTAAAACACTTTTAAGATAAAATTTTGATATTTGTGCTCTCTAAAAGTATAGTTGATGTATATCTCCCTTGTTTAGCAAATTTACCATGAGAGGAATGATAAAGAAAAATTTTGAAACGTTTACTTCGAACGTTTCGTGCCAAGGCGCGAGTACATGAGTAAATTGTTCTCACAAGTGAACTGGCTGAACGCTGGGTTCACCATTTCGCTCTAGTTTGGAAGAGCTCCGCGATGTTTGATCTAAACATAGTGTCAGTTGTAATCAATTTAAAATGCAAGATTAAAAGAATTCAGTTAATGTTGATGTCTTTATTTTTAATTCTTGCACACTCATCAACAGGAGCTTTCGTGAAATCCACGCTTGACTCCTGTTCATGTAAGCTTAAAAATTGTTAGCTTATCCATGCTGTTAACTGTGCTAACTTTCTTTTGAATCTTTGTTATTGTTCTTATTCTTTAAAAACTGAAAACCCGATATTTTTTCAAGGTAATTGCAATTATATATAGTTTCATATTTTGCAGGATTCGTTAAGAATAAGACAGGGCTTGAACCTTTCGAACTGAATGTTTTTGGGATTTTACATTACTATCTCTTTCATTATAATCTACGTAATACATTTTCGAAAATATTTATACTGCATAAAGCAGCCGTGTCCCGATGCTTCGAAAAAATTTCTTATTTTGAAATAACTGATTGTGTTTCGAGTTCCATGAAGGAAAGGCTGACCTACATTTGTTATTGAATATTTGGTGGAGTTAACTACCGTATTTAGGAGCTAAGCCACCCATTATAAATTTATATCCTGTTTTTGCTCATTAAATTATTCTGAAATACGTTGCATTGATAAGTGCGTTTTTTTTGGCGGGGAAGATTGACTTCCCCCCGCAACTTTATGTTTTTGAAAGTTGACTTCCGTGTTCTTCGGTGACCTAATTGCTAACTCGTCTAAGCTTTTTTTACTGAAGAGAAGACAAAAGGGCTTTTGAAAAACTTGGCTTCGACGCAGAATATAGAATATAATCAACAAAGCATTTTCACCGTCACAAGAGCGTAAAACAATGCCCTTAATTTTTGACCGCGATGAAATCGAAATTTTACGCTTCATTTGAAGCGATCGTTCGATCATTAACGAGTTTTTCATTCGCTCTAAATTAGAACTTAGAAGCCATTCATTAGTAAAGTTCCCAATCTCTCCCCTACTGAAAGATGCGAATTTCTTTTCTTAACTAGAACACACACACATGTAGTGTGAGACGTTTATGCAACATCAAAAAACGGTGAATCTTAAGAGTCTCGAACGTTCCTATTTCAGACACAAAGTCAACTGGTTGTTAGAAAACTAATAGTTCGCAAGTCCCGAAGGTTTTATGAATTCCGGAACAACGATGCACAATCTTGAATACAAGTAGTTCATTATCAATATCATAAAAATTTATAAAATTAATTGAGTAGTGTATTCATTTTCCAAAAACCTGTAGTTGAAAGTATGGTTGCATACCTTAATCATAGTTTCAAAATTACGAAACATTTTCAACTTGAATAATCTCCTAAATATCGGTATTTCCAAAAGCTAATATATCTCCGCGATGCGATGTTACTTTGCAAAACAGTTTGAGCCGTTTAGAAAGTCAATACAAGCATTAAGTTCACTTCGCAATTGCATTCTAGCAATCATTTTTGAGCAGGAGCATTTGGCATGCACAGATCACTCTAATATCTCACCCTGTCCTCACCTTTGGTCGGGCTGAGTCCAAAGAAATCATGACTGATGACTTAATGTTAAAATTGTGTGAATTTCTCATTCAACGACTCTATGTCGGTCAGTGAATGATAATACGAATAATGAAGGGGTTATTTAGCGCAATTGGACACAAGAAGAACATCCGCGTCCGTGTTAATTCACAAATAAATTATGTATCGTTGTGCGCTCGAGGCTTGGCGTGGACATGCACGTTGCTGGCAAGTGAACAGACACTCCAAAAACCAATCACATTCGTATTTTGAGGGGATTTCACCCCTAGTTGTGACGAAAACGCGCTTATTCATGCAGTTCTTTCGGTGGTTTGAGAGTTGTAATGGAGTGCGCTGAAACTTAAGCGAATGTAGACCCAATCTGCTGATGGTAATGAAGAAAATTGTGCCTCGCTCTTTTTAGGCAGGATCAAACAGAAGCTTTCAGGACTTTCAAAAGCACTTTGATGTGGGACCAGAATGTGGGAATGACTCTAATGAAGATTTTTCAAAGGGACTGATACTGCAGGACTACAAATGTGCTCAGCAATCACATCCTCTCATCGAATAGTAAATGGGGAAGAATCAATCGATTTCATCCATTCAGGATGAAATGAAAGCGGTTCTCGCAACGAATGACCAATTTGATTTTCTTACTCGCTTGAAACATTGAATAGAATTTAAGTGTTCATCCCAACAGCCAACTTCAATCTAACTAAAATGACAGAATAATCGTTGCCAGGTTTCAGGCTTCATACCTCGGCACTTTTAACACCCGATTAAATTTTATACCTAGTGATCCCTACTTATATGAAGGAGAACCCAAAAATAAACAACTTATTACCGAGCAAGCTAAGTTAAGTTTTCATTCGTGGCCAGCAGTCGCAGGTGTGGAGAAACTGCATGTTCACAGCCGCACGATAGGTTTCAACCTACCTCTGGAGAAATAATTTGGCATGTAATATTTCAAGTGTCAACTCAGCATGCGTGATAAAAGTTTTGCATAAGAATATTTATCACAACAAATAGGTATTTGAACACGATGCCATGGGTAATACCGTACGGTTTCAGAAACTGCTAAAAAAATTGGAAATATATCATCGCTATTCAACAAACTTTTGCACTTGCCAAGAAACAATAGTAATTAAAATAGAAGCTACCAATGAATTTCATCTCACTCAAAGTTCTCTTCAACTTGTCTAAGTTTTTTAATAGTTTATTAAAGACAAGCCTGTAGCTCACTGTTGAGTTATTTATTGAGACTTAGAAAATTATTAGGCAGACTCGCATTTTTACTAAATGTATAAAATGTAGCCATTCTTTTGATGTTTTACTCATGCCTAATTTTCACGCATGCATGAAGAGCAACAGCGGCTCACAAAACTGTTTCCGCATATGCTGACGATTTTCAACAGTCTCGCAATCAACTTTGACTGGTGAAGAGCTCGAGAGCTTTGGCTTGTGGATTGCTATTTTAATCACAATGAAATTAGGCAATAGAGAATTTTGACCTCTTTCACCGAAAAGAAAATGTCTTATTTTTCCAATTTATGAACACCATCTTGCAATGCAGACTTCTTCGAGGTCATTTACATCACTGGATTGCTATCCATTTCTTACGGACAAAACGTTGGAAGAACAAGAACAAATTGCTATATTCCAATAGCTTGTTTGCCGTCTGAATGCATCACGATGCGACCAAGCACACACTCTCGGGTAAACCGTCTGACTGCTTTACTGCACCTGTTTTTGGTGTCACTTCATTTTCAAATTAATACATTCTAGCGGTGTAGTTCAGTCGTCCTGACATGCATGCGACGGTAAACAAGGATCCTAGTACGCTTCTGGCAGCTAATAGTAGTGTTTTAAATTTATGCTTATGATCCAGTTCTCAATACAAATATGGGGAGTATACTTCTGTATTGATATCCATGAAGTTCCTGCGCCGTTCATCTAGCGCTACTGTTTCTATCATCATTAAATGTATGGAAAATCTAAAGAGTATTTAATTTAAATTACTGCAAGGTGAATGGAACCTTCCTGTAATTTTTTTCATTCCTGGTTTTTCAAGTGAAATTACTATGTACTTCTCTTGTCCCCGTCAGCCCACAAATTCCTTGCTATTATCACTATTAAAATGATTCGTATTGTCATCACAAGTGCATGATATTTGGTAAAAATTGAATAAGCTCACATGCCACTTATTATTTCACTTTTATTTAGAGTATTATTTTCCCAAGAAATCCTACAGTTGAACTTATAATTTCTGAGTGCACCTCTGAGTGATTTAACGTTATTCTCAGGCCATTCATGAACTTCTAGTTGAAAAATTTCCATCGTTGGTTTCCCGATATTACGTCCACACTCTTAGTTTTATCACACTTTTAAGAACAGTTGTGCCACCCTTACATCTTATTAATTAGCTATTGACTTATTTAATCACCGATAAAAGCTTAAAATGTGAGTGATTCATATGACAAGTTAATTTTCGTGAAGAACAGTTCAATTCCAAAACTGGAAAATCAGTTACTCTATCATCAGCAGATTCTGTAAGTCGATGTTGTTCTGCTGTTGCTACAAACAAACATTTTGTTGTTTTTCATAGAACCAGAAACAAGAGCTAGTGTTTATTTAACTATGTACGAGCTCCCACCCTATCGTACGTGTCCACTCACTAAAAGTGTAGTAATAGAACACCTATGCTACAATATTGTTTTGATTAGGAATATAAATCGTTCATATTTATTTTTTATTGTATTACTTTTAATTTTACGATACGCTTTTAAACATTTGAAGTCTGACATATTACACTCTCGCAGTCGCAATTTCTTTTAGAAATCGAAAGCGCAGTGCCGTCCTCCAAACCTACGACCTCGCCGAGGTACCAAGCTGCTTCTGTCATCTGGTTTTACAGAGCTGAAGAAGCGAGCATTTGAGCAGAAGCCCTCGGGACACGTTTGATCAAGCGCTGCTTGCTCTAGGCAGAGCACGTGGCGCCCTGCCTACCGCCACCGCACACCCAAAAATCTCATGGCCCAAGATTGCGACCTCTCCACGCAATCCCCACGGAAGACGCGTGACCTACCCTGCAAAACTCAGTCCTGGCAGACGCTTTTGGAATAACACGTTCGAAACCAAGGAGGAAAGACTAAAATCAAACGTCAAGAGACCGCGTGCAATTGATGTTTTGTTTAATTTTCCAAGATACAGGTACATTAACTGACGCTGAAATTAGAAGTGCTCAGATACAAAGTAAATTCTTGATGGGCTACCGTATTGAAGGTTTTACTCAAGGATAAGAGTTTACGCACTTACAAAAATAACCTAAGTGAACTTTCTATCTCTCAATTGTTTATTCTGAGACTCTGATTAATTTCCGCGTGAACATGTTGGAAAACTACAAGTCATTTTAGAGATAGCTGAGAAGCGCTCAATGATGACTCTGAAGCATAATAGTATAATGCACAATGCAGCATATTAATCCCATAGAATACTATAGCATAGAATAATTTTACTGGCTTTCATGGTGCAATGGCGACTCAGTGGTGCATGATGCAATGGTGCAATAGTGACTCAATGGTGCATGATGCAATGGTGCAATGGCGACTTAAAGTGTTAACCATGTCTTAAGTGTCCAATTTTATATTTGTATTTTTGATGGATCAATCGGTAGAAAACTCTCAAATTAGTTCAACTAAGCGCTTCCCAAGCCTTATTGGTAAGGGGTAAACTTTTCAAGGCTTACGAGTTTGCTTTCGATATGATATGGATTATTGCAGTGTGAATCAGCTCTGCTGAGCTAATCACATGCAATCTTCAGACGATCAACGTTTACACTAACACATTAAAAAATCTAAATGCATTAGAAGTGAATTCTTAATGCTTCAATTCATACCACGTAGCTATCAGCTTGGGGCTCTCATTTTTTTAATTTTCCTGTATATATTCTGCGTATTGTGTCACATATCGTGAGTCATCAAAGAGTCTAGTTAGCATTCGTGGGATATACTATAACACTCCACCGAGCAACTACTGCTGCTGCTGCTCTATGTGTGAACATCTCACAACGCAATCAACACAGTAAAAATTCCAGAAACCCTTGTTGATCTTGAATAAATGCGAGAGATTAAATTTATTTGTTCTCTCAGAGCTGTGTATGATTGTCACGATCTCACTGCAAAATAAACCGGCTGATGCAAAATTTCTTAACTGAAGTTTTTCAAATTTGTTACGCTCTAGTTTTTTTGTTCCACTCTATCTAAGCTTAGGCAAAAAAGCTTTATATTCTATCAGACGATCTTTCCGGTGTTTTCTTTTTTAGATATGAAAATTGTCAGTCTTCTTTTGAGCATTGTGGCTTCACTGCTCATTTTCTAACGAAAAGTATTCTCGAATGAAATTGAGTTTGAATGCCACCACAAGCAATAACTTCAATTTGAATTCAGAGGCTTCCCGCCCAAGAAGCCCAAAGTTGAATACCGTCCCGCATCCCTTCCTTAATCCTGAATGAAGAAGCCACTTTCTAGCACCAAGGCTTCCCTCCTCGATATCACATCAATAAAGATTTCTCGTAGCTGCCTCGAGACATGCTGGGGTCTCTCTCGGTAATGGTCAAAATGTGCAGGAGCATCAGTACCGAGATGCTGGAGGCATAGCAGATGGCAGATCTCTTTGTCACAGGGCGCATACGCGGCGCAGCCCGCACCCAGAAAGGCCAAGAGGGAAGACCTGGCCGTGCATGAGGCATGTGCGCTGCTAGGCCTGGTAAAGGCCAGAAGGATTGGTGCAGTCGTGCAGGAATAAATTCTTGGCTCGCATAAAAGGGTGTCAGAGGGGCAATCGTGTGATGCCTCTGAGCTAGCGCCTCTTTGCTCACAATTGAATGAGGTGACGACAAGGATCAGCTCGCCAGGGACCTCGGGAGAAAAATGGCACCTATGCCGGTGGCATTTTATCTGCACCAGTGTCATTGTATCTTCTCAAAGCGATACATTGACAACAATGTAAAGAATTATTGCCAATACGGGGATACTGTGCTCTTTCATAGATATGTATCTTAGGAGGCCGAAATAATACTACAATTTAGTTTATACTTGACGCTCTTGCGTACAGTACATATGTGGAATTTTAAACTCGAAAAGTAGGTTCTCTCCTCAGTAATTTCAAGGCTTTTAAATTAGAAGTAAATAATGAGAGTGTCTATGGGTGTTTTTTATGCGGTGTGGAAGCGTTTATACGGAAAATATTTCAATCGTCTCATTACAGCTACCTTTTAATAGGAAAATATACAAATTAGCATAAAAATTGAGCTAATACCATCCATTAAGAGGTGCAAACAAACTTGAATCACGTTTTCTGTGATATTGATGAGAGTTGTAAAATTTTCTAAACTTTATTGAGAGGTTTCACCTTCTATGAAATTTTCAATTCCATGTTTTACTCCCATCGCACACGAGCATAAATGCTTGTTTTGTATTGGTCGAACCCTAAAGCCATTTTAAATTCATCTTGGCGATAATATCAATGATTTAGCACACACATATACAAATACAGCTGGAGGCTTCCGACAACATAACTCTGAAATCCGAGGGCGTGTTATGATGCTACAAAAACATTGATGCAAATATTTCATGTCGAAAACATGTAATACTCTTCATCATTTCTCTACCACGAATATATGAACACGATTCTTAGACAATGCTGAAACCCGACTCTGAAAAGTAAGCAAACCGCAAATGGTGCAGTTCCAGTGTTTTATTTTAGTGATGGTTGTGTTCTAAATTTCCGAGAGAGCTCTTCGCGGCAACGCGGCCTCAGAGCGCCCGAGGCTGGTGAAAAGTCGCTGCAAAACGTCCGCAGAATGCCATTGCGACGTCACTGTGTGACCTCTCGAATTTACCGAATAAATACACACTTGGGTGGTAAGAGAAGACGATTCGCTCGCAAGAAATAGTATTTTGCTCAGGCACTAAATAATAACGTGACTTCGTGAGATTCTTCAAAGTCTTCTGCTTCCTTAGGCCTGTTATGTGCACGCACTTTGTGATAAAAAAATTTCACTTAGTTGCTTTCGAACACTCAGAGTAACTGAAATTAAAAGATTTATATCTTTTGTACTGAATTATGACTGTATAACTTGTATTACAGACAAGCGTCGAGGGGGAACTGTGGAAGTGTCTAACTATATTAATTTTACTGTTATTATTGTTATTCTTATTATGAGTTTTGTTTGTGTTTCAGTGTTCATAGTTTTCATTATTAGGAATTATTTTCAAGGGATTCCTTTCCATATTTTTTTGTCACCATACGGTATTCTTTTCAGATTCTGCGTGTTACCAGCTCAATTTCAAGGAAAAATTGTTAAATATTAAAACGTACAATTCATAAAGGGCACGGCTTTATATAACACGATCTAAATATATCATGCATCCAGGTTGTGAAGTAGATGGTATTAATTTTACCGCATACTACTTTCTTTTTGCAGGCACTGAAACTTTCTAACTGACGCAAGGTTCTCAAGTTTGTGCATGATCCCTGCCATTATTTGAAAGAAAATATTCATCCAGAGGCGCACGGAACTGTTTTCAAAATAAGCGATTCGATTATTAAATTTTAGCAATAGTGTTCTGATTTATCTTAATCTCTTTCAACCGCAGTTCAGCAATATTTTGCATCGCGCTTCCATGTAACTGCAAGCCCTAATATTACATACTAATCGATGCAACTTCAACTACGGAAAGCTACACACAAGCCCCTCGTAAAGTCCCCCAGTCATTCATCGAGAATCGTTAAATTCAACGCGGTGCCTCTTACCCTACAGTATGATCAACATTGTTTATAAGCGGGGCTCCTTTCGCGGAAAAACTGCAGCTGCTGCGCTGAAGCGACTTAGACTGGCAATAACCTCAAGAATTAGCATTGAAATTACAACTCGTGTAGCTGCACGCCTGTGCTCGGCGACACTGCATTTGCCATCTACGTATAAAAAAGTTTCCTCCGTAGTTCTCGGCTGGAATTGCAGCTTCTTAACGCGAGCTAACAAAATTTTTTAGGTCTCGACCATCTGTGAGAGGGCAATTTAAGCGCCTCCTGCAGGAAATGGAGGCTCACGAAAATGGGCGCAGACACTCGCACGCGCTAGCGCACTTTGTCTCTCGCAGGCGTCGGCGTTATCAAGTGTCCCTGGTGGTCTCAGTTTATATAATCCTGCGACTCGGGCCAGCGTTGTTTTTGAGCCGTGTAAGGAGAACATACTGAGGTCGCCTAAGCTTTAAATCTCATTGCACCGATTGCGTTGGCACCGCGAGTGAAAATTTTCCTCGCAATTACACACTTACAATAGCAGAGATCATGGCGGCAGAATTTGTTCACGATCTCCGGGGTCATGGCCGCTATGGCTGGGGTCGTAGTCACTGGAATGGTCGTGGTCACCATAACTGAGGTCATAGTCACTGGAAGAGTCATGATCACTGGAATGGTCATGATCACTGGAATGGTCATGATCACGGGAATGGTCATGGTCGCTGGAATGGTCATGATCACTGGAATAGTCATGATCACGGGAATGGTCATGATTACTGGAATAGTCATGATCACGGGAATGGTCATGGTCGCTGGAATAGTCATGATCACGGGAATGGTCATGATCAATGGAATGGTCATGATCACTGGAATAGTTATGATCACGGGAATGGTCATGGTCGCTGGAATGGTCATGATCACTGGAATGGTCATGGTCGCTGGAATAGTCATGATCACGGGAATGGTCATGGTCGCTGGAATTGTCATGATCACGGGAATGGTCATGGTCGCTGGAATAGTCATGATCACTGGAATGGTCATGATCACTGGAATGGTTATGGTCACTGGAATGCTCATGGTCACTGGAATGGTCATGGTCACGATCACTGGAATGATGGTCATAGTAATACAACACACAGTGTCTCAAGAAACTATTCATAAATTTCTCAAACTCCAATTCTCTTTGACTCGAATTGTGATCGTTGGAGTAAAATGTGTTTGTGTTCGCTGAGACACTGAGCTATATTTTTATGATGAGAAATGACGTGCCGTCAGTATGATGGCGAGTTAAGAACTTCTAATATAAGCTGCAGCTTCGATTTACGAATAACCCTCCTCTTTCAAACACCCTCCACTTACGAACACCCCTCCACTTACGAACACCACTCCACTTTCAAAAACCCTTTCACTTTCGAATACCCCTTCACTCACAAANATATACCAAAAATTCGTTTGCAATTGCGATTGTTAAATTCAACTCATTATTAAAAATTGGCTCAATGCGTTGATGGAAATGAAGTTTCTGACAAATATTTGTTCGCTCAGAAAGGTTTTCGTGCGTGGAGAGGTTTTCGTGCGTAGAGAGGTTTTTGTGCGTGGAGAGGTTTTTGTACGTGGAGAGGTTTTCGGGCGTGGAGAGGTTTTCGTACGTGGAGAGATCACTCTGAAATCTGTCCACGTGATGCTGTCTTACACGAAGCTGTCGACGTGATGCACTCTTATATAAAGCTGTCCATGCAATGCTGTCATACGCAAAGCTTTCCATGTGATGCTGTCATATACATAGATGTCCATGTGATGATGTCACCTTTGCAAGCGTAGTTAGGACGTCACGGTCAAAACTGTCCGAGAGATGAGGTGGTGATCAAAGCAAACAGAGATGATCAACTAAACGATGAATCTAAAATTTGAAATCATCCTCGCAGTCCATCAATCAACGCTTCAAACGAGCTCATTGGTGTCAAGAGTGTAGCACTTGATGACGGAATTATCACGTGCATTACACCTTCAAGTCAAATAGAGTAGGCTTGTATAGGGAGTAAAGAGTACTTTTCTGTGTTAGTGCTCGAACATCAATCAGCTTTGTGGCGTCAAACTCTGTAGACATGGACATAGACCTTCAGTGAACCTTAGAGGATTTTGAAACTCCTGCAGAAGTGACTTTTCTCACGAGTTGCTTCGCTTCTAAAACGACTTGCTAGAATGTGAATACGAGTCTACAAGCCCTGTTTGAGTTGAAAAATGCAGCAGCTTCTACATTTCAACAAATAGAAATATTCTGTTGAATAAAATTCAGTCTTAAAATTATTGTTCACGTTTATTTGATTTAACACAAAAAGTGAAGTGAGGACAAAATGCACCCTTAATGGCTCATGATTAGCACAAGAAAGCAACTATTATCGCTCGAAGCATAAATAACCACAGGACGGACAGTGCCAGGCCACAGACACAAGTTCAGAGTCTGTGGTCATAAAATTCCTGAAATTGAGTCATTTTGACATAGAATGATGTTAAAACAGACTGGAAATAATGGCAAGAACGACGTGCAAGGCAATATTCATCAAATTGTTGGGGGAACAGGTCGACGAAAAGTACAAGCATAACAACCGTTCTTTTTGAAATTGAGTAGTTTTGGCACAGAGTAGTGTTAAAACAGACTGGACAAATTGACGAAAACAACTTGCAGAAAAATATTCAGCATATCGTAGTTATATCAAGTCGACGGAGAGTGCAAGCAAAGCCACCGTCTTTTTTGCTGATTCCTCCTAGTTCAATGAAAGCCAATAATGCGGTTCTTCTTCGTTAACTTCGGAAAAAAGCCCGTGTAGAAGGATTTTTACATAGTCGTTCAATAAGCCTAGAAGAGAAATAAACCTGGTTATGAGGAGTGCTGGAAAAGTTGAGGACCTTCCTAGTACCGCATACGAAATTACAAAAAGATTTTAATTTTGCCTTACAATAAAGCTTAATTCACTTCGTGCGAACACACTGCATTTTAAAATTTCCAAATAACAGCGCATGAATTTTGATACAAGCAGGTATTAAATATTTCTTTGGTGAAAAAAATACTTAGTTCTGAACCATCCTAAATTCCTCATCGAGCCATTTTGGTTTCATAATTTAGAATTCAATGGAATGCTTTAGCGATGTTTAGGCATTCTCACACCATTTTTCAGTGTACAAAACAGATTCTTCAAGCCTCCACTCAAAGGGGACTGCCCGAGCAAAGCCGGCCTGATTCCTACTTAGCGAAGCCTTGCATCGGCCGCCAGCCTGAGGCTCTCGAGGCTGATGGCAGACGCACCAGACTAACTCCTCACGAGGGCATCAATGACACAAAACCGCCCTGCACTTTTGGATCCATGGATGACGCTGAGAACATTAACAGCTCTTGGTAGAAGAATCAAAAGTGCTTTTGGATCCATGGATGACGCTGAGATCATTATCAGCTCTTGGTAGAAGAATCAAAAGTGCTTTTGGATCCATGGATGACGCTGAGATCATTATCAGCTCTTGGTAGAAGAATCAAATGTGCTTTTGGATGCATGAATGACGCTGAGAACATTAACAGCTCTTGGTAATTAACAGCTCTTGGTAGAAAAATGAAAAGTGCTTTTGGATCCATGGATGACGCTGAGAACATTAACAGCTCTTTGTAGAAGATTGAAAAGTGCTCAAGACATCAGATGTGAAGTAATCCGAAAAGAGAAACTTCAGTTTTTTAAAATGATGTGTCAACTCCTAGTGAATAAAGGATTAAAATTAGTTCTCAACTTATTTACTTTGTGGAAGTTTTTTGAAGCCGTAACTTACGGCAGTCAGAGGATACGAGACCTTGCGGACTAAAATTTAATAGATTTCTTTTACCCAGAATACAAAGCCCTGCGCTACATTCCACTTTTGTTCGCACTCATCTGGTCTACAAAACTCAAAAGTAGGCCCAATAACGGTTTATTACTGCTTAATAATTTACACTTATCTTCTATATAATTTCCGAAATTATTG
>VOMN01045083.1:0-21053 GCA_014899125.1 Orchestia grillus
CTGAACTCAGGTCTGCTCGTCTAATTTCGTCGTAAAAGCTTGAACTCTAACTCATTGTCTTTATTCCCTGAATATTGTTCGTTCAAGAGGAGATTTTATGAATGCCTGTATGATAAGGGGGAGGGAGCAAATTATTTGGACCCCAAAATAACTAAATAAGAGTGCCTCATGCCTCAGGTAACGAGATTTTTTTTTCACTTTCCCCCAGTCGTTCACTGAATTTGTTTGTATCGCTATTTTAGCTTATGATGATTGTGAATTTCTGAATTTACTCGTTTAAAATTGGAAATAAAAAGTCTTAAAGAACTGTCTACAAGCGTTACTGTGGTTAATATCAAGGCATCCCTTAAGCTTTACTTGGAATTTAAATGTAGAAAACGATTGAACAAATCGAATATTTGTTGAAATTTAATCCTCACTGTAGTAACCATGATTATCGAAATTCTTTTCATCTCCGACAATTTTTTTTTATCTCACTAGTGAAAAACTTCTTCGATTTCGAAGAGGAGAACTCAGAGAAGCCAGTTCGGAGCTCTTCATAGCTCGCGTGAGTTAATCCATTCAAATAATTATCTCAACTGAGCCACGAATTGAGGCTGAAGGGGCAAAGTGGACAGGAGACTAAGACAGTTCATGAATTTCATCCTACCCAAGTTCTTCAGCATTTTGAGACGTGCTTTTGCTGTGTAAGGTGGATATATGATGAAGTTTTGACCTGGTAATTCAGGCTTATAAAACACAAAATGCCCACACGACTAAAAAACCAAACAAGTGTTTACGCAGTCACAAAATTCACGCCGTCTGCTTGTTTCTTGAGTGAATTTGAGTCATTGATCGATCGTTGCGACCTGCACGCCAATATGTATATGGCCTCCCTTACCTACTGACGTCCCAATCATTTAGAACAAGCATGGGGAGGAGCGTCGGGGCGTTCGCGAGGCCTTGGGTGCCTGCTTACTGTCATGTCAGCCGTTGTGTAGGCTTGTTAATTAGCGGTGACCTCCAGACTCGGAAGAGGCCGATGAACGCCGTCATTCTCCACATGAAAGCATTACTGATGAGACTCAGGCCAACCAGATGGACGTCCTCAGACGCAACCAATGAATTCGTTTGTGTCAATGAAAGGAAAAGCGGAAAAGGAAACTAAGGAGAGGATTACAGCAGCACGATAACATTTATTTTCTTACGGAGTGTCGCATGTTGAAGCTTCGGCAATAAGTATTTCTTTCTATCACGGGTAATGCATTTTGTTCTATACATAGTGCAACTCAAATTTGTTGATAAAGTTAACAAATTCAGATTAGGCGCTCGCTTCACGACCTTCGCACCTCTGGAAGTACTAAAGACACTGCTGTATAGTCTAAGTCCTAAGAAAAGTAGTACGTTACTCAAAATCCCAAAGAAAACAATGCAATGCAATTATGTACGACCTCAACATCTCATCTTGGCTTGCTTCCCTGGTTACTCATTCGTTATCCGTAAGGCGCGATGAAAACTTATTTCTTTCTTAAATTTTCATTTACTTATTTCTCAGCTGCATCAAGCATCCTTGTTTCTGACACATCAGAGGAGTTTCTTTCCTCGTGATCCGTTTTCTCTTCCATCAGCTTTTCCGATTCTTCCATCAGTTTTTCCGATTATTCCTTCAGTTTTTCCGATTCTTCCATCATTTTTTCCCCGTCAGGAGTAACGGATGCTCGGGAGAGAGCGTGTTCCTATTGTTGCAATTCCTGACGATGCACAATGTATAACTGTTGCAATACTTACAAATATCCTGATGGCCCGGCGACCGTAACATTTTACAAGTGCACGTGAATTTATTACTCATCGTGTCCTTTAGCTAGAAAATCAGGGCCGGCGGCACCATTCTGGAGCCCATGTTTTAGCCTAGAAATTCCTCGTGAACAGTAATCACACACTATGCAGAGTGGCCCACGAAAAACGGGACCATAGTTGCAGTAAATGGAGAAATTAAGTTGCCTCCACGATTCCCAGATCTAACACCGCCTGATTATTACTAACACTTGAATGCTTGAAGGCGAACGTATATTTTGGTACCCCTCAAAAACATTGAAGAAGTAAAGGAAAGAATCGCTAACAAATTTAAATTACTAAAAAATGATCGACATATAATCAAACGAGTTGTTTCATCGATGCGATTATGAGCTCAAAAGCGTATGAACAGAAATGGACGACACGTGGAAGGAATTGGAGCTTGAAATATATCCACAATAGCTTTAATAAAATTATTTTCTACATAATAGTTGTCAGGACTTCTTATATAAAACCTAAAATGAAGTTAAACTGTGGAGTGTACATTTTATCGTTTGACTTTCTGGCGCAAACATGTTTCTGACAGCCTTCAGTAGAGTAATTTCAGGCAATATTTTTGAAGATATTTTATCAAAACGTACCTCATTGGTTCAGAAGTATTCAACGAAGAATATGGCTGAAATCGGCTAAAAATGCAGCGAACAATTTTTGAATTACGTAATTTTTAGTTCAGGTCCCGTTTTTCATGCGACGCCCGCCTAGGGAGGCAGCTCCACTCGACTTAATGCCAGTAAAGTTGGTAATTGAAGTGAGCAACGAGTGACAAATGTGATTGGCCGCTTTAATGCTTCAATATGTGTAAGATTAACCCATTTCCTGCCCCGACCCTGAATTTCTGGGGGTAAAATGACTCGTTGCAGAATCACATCACAGAAAGCGTGTTAAAATAACTCTAAAAATATTTTTCCTGCGCCGATGCAGAGCCCCAAGCTCCAGCTAAGTAAAACATTTTAATCCGCTTATGTTCAGAGCCTGTCAATATTTATCAGAATTTCTTCCCTGCGCTCTCTTTGCTGCCGTTCATCAATATTGCAACTCTTTTCTCCTTTCTTGCTTTCCTTGCTTTTCATTTAAGTTGAACTCGGTGTCTTTCTCGACACAAAAAACGAAAACGTCGAGAAAAATTTCCTGTCGAAAGCACGAAAATTTGTGCTCAAATAGTAGCTTTCAGCTATGTTAATAGCTGAAGTAGTAGCTCCGCTTTAATAGAACTCTTTAGAAGTATTATTTATAGGAACTAAGGATTGTAAATCTGTACAGGTGAGCGACTGTGAGCTATTTATCAGTTTACGGCTGCAGGATTTTAAATATTGGTGTTGTTGAACAATTCTTTTTATGATTCAGCCGACCTTGTACAATAGAAGATTAGTAATTACCACAAATGTCATTGATGTGCGCTTCAATTCCGTTCGTAAAGAGTGTGGCACCTTTTTTTTCTTGACATCAGAGAGCTTGACATTTTGCGTGAAAAGTATGACATCAATCTATCAACTCTGACTTCAAATGCGCAGTGTCCCTAAACACCAGCACTCAAACTTCAGAGACGAATAAAACATTTCAGCAAGCCTGCGTAATTTCAATGCAACCTCAATTATGAAAACCAAGACTAAAAAAAAAGTTCAGTTTACATTTGTTTAGAAACCAGAGGATTCGCCCGGATTTAGAGCCAATGTTCACACACGATACACATCTTTTGTTCGCACGAGATAAGCAACTTTCATTCATGCAGGATACAAGTACACATCTTTCTTTCACACACAATGCGTTACTTTCATCCGCAGAAGATAAGTAAGCGTCTCATACGCGTAAAAATTTCGGCGGTTTTAACACTTTCCCTGCGTAAGGCTGCAACATATCCACGGTGTGCCATATTACCGCATTTCAATAGGGCGACACTTTCGTGTTTTGAAGTTAGACATGTTTTCTTCAGGTTTGATCTTTCTCTCTCCCTTTTCTCAAATGAATGGTTTTAGTGTTTTTACTATTCCTAAAATAATGGTTTTATTTAAACGCACAAAAAATATTACCGTTGCCGCACAGGCCCATCTTTACGCGAGAGAATCTATTTATGTCGCCGGTACGCGCCTGGCTCTGAACGCCGGAAACGTGTTAAAAAATCACGCGTTTCTGTCGGACAAAATAGATGAATAATTTCAGGAGTAAAAACCGCCCATTTATCGTGTTTTGGGGCCCATTTCCTGGGTTGTTTTTGGTGTGAACTTCTCGATTTGATTCAATGGGAGGCCCGGAACCTCAGCACCGCAAGGATTATTTCAATTCGTCTATTAATTATTTTGGAAGCGTGAGTATTGATTAAAGCCACGAGCGGGTTATTGTATGCTCTGAAATGATATTTCCTTTAAAGTAATTTATCGAGCTGCGTGAGGATTTATTCGTGATTCATGATATAATTACGGATATCATATCTGACTGCAGTAACTTTTGATAAAGAGTGTTTTTCTGCGCCTCATAACATCATTCATAGGGATTGAAACAACAATAAAATCAAATTTTATTATTAAAATGTCCGAATTACATTTATACTCTGCATACATAACGCGTTGAGACTCAGGAATCGAGCAAAAAAAGAAGGCCTTTTGTCGTTAAACCGACACCGTAATTTACTGTGCTGAATGCCACTTCTTATTGCCTGGCTTGTCGAGTCTCACGCGTTTTTTACATCGAACATAACACTTTATTAATTAAATTACATCGAACATAGGACTTTATTTATTAAAGTACATCGAACATAACACTTTATTAGTTAAATTACATATAACATAACACTTTAACAATTAAAGTGCATATAACATAGCACTTTATTAATTCAAGTGCATCGAACTTAAAACTTCATTAATTAAAATCCCTTCACAGGCGGAGAAGCAAAGGTTCTCCTCACGGTCACCTAATTGAAGGTCCCTTGAATGAGAGCGCATTCGACCTCACCCACATTTCCTTTGTTTAGCGTTGTGCAACACATTAAAGTTGCATTATATTACCACACGATAACATTACTATGTTCATACTTGAGTTGAGGCGTCATTGCAATTGATTTGATATTTTACAGTATACTGGCATATTGCAATTTTATCTATATTACATGATGAAAGTGTATTGTAAGTTGTGGAAGAGAGGGACTTGAAAACATAATTAGAGTTCAGCAGCATGCTTTCAATTTTAGTCTCCTGGTCAATTCAACGAAAGGAGAAACACCTTGGTACCGTTGAAGGAATCACTAATCAAATAAGCAAAACTTACGCCACCGTATTGCGCGCCACAGCCTGCACACCTTACGCCACCGTAATGCGCGCCACAGCCTGCACAACTCCACGGCGGTTCAGCAAATCATAATCTCGAGGCAGGCCAGAGTCGTGAAGCCGGCGATGAAGCACACCTGGATGTTCGTGTTAATTGCCACGACACGTGCCAGAATTTCCCAATCTTGAGTTACTGCGCCGTGAAAGCTGCAATTTATTTTGACGAGAGCAACAATTCAGCAGTAAATGTGCATATTGCTGGCTGAAGCACCAGCGGGACTTCTGGACTGGCTTTAACTAACTCCATCTCGAGCGGGAGATTAGCAGTGGACCTGCCACTGACTGTTATTTACATGTACGTGCCGCTTGTACGCTCACCTCTTACATGTATTACCGATACTTGAAACTTGGAGACACGAATTTTTCTGCAATGCTCCTACTTTGGTAAACGTTTCGAAAAGATTTCCGTCTTTTTCAGTGTTTTTAGCCTGGGCTGTTAACTGTCCGGAAAAACGGTACCAATAAAAATAACGTCAATAATCAGGGTACCAATGTAGATAATGTCAGTAGTAAGTGTATCACTATAGACGACGACGCCAATTAACGTACTAATGTAGACAACTTCAATAATAGGGGTACCAATATGGACAGCGTCAACAGTAAGGGAACTTAGATAGACGACTATAATAAAGATACAAATATAAATGACGTCACGAAGAAGGGAATCAACATGGATGACGTCAATAATAAGAGAACTAATATAGACGACGTTGATGGTAAAGGTATCAATAGAGCCAATTTTTCATAACCTATGAATGTTGTGATGCCATCGTACATGATAATCATTATTTCCAAGATTCATAAGATACAAAATAAAGTGATATATTTAGTACAAGTGAAGTATTTTCAGGCCATCAAGTTATTTCACTTTGTGAAAAATTACAATTTATATAAATCTGATTCTTAACTATGATTTACATCGATTTCAACGGTCGTAAAACTCAACAGCTTACAGTCCAATTTCGCTTCATTTCCGATATATATATCAAATAATTCATTCATCATTCATGTACTGCCGCCAATTACACCTTTATTTAACGACCGGCTAACGATGCAGTTCAGACAGGTAAGGCTTAAGGATCATAAAGGCTCCTTATTTTCAGTTGTTTTCATGGACTCCTTTATTTCAGACCTTGATGGAATTCGATACACAGGAGCCATTTTTTAGCAATGTGGTTCAAAAAAATACAATAACAGAGCTAAAGTCCCACATTTGTTGGGTACCTGAAAGTAACCGAAGCGATCTAGCAAGCAAAAAAAATCAGTTTGTGTGAAAGAACTTATCGCAAGCTGACTAAAACAAAGCTGATACGTAGGATTAGAAAGACGAAAATTTCGCCTGGGTATCCGATGAAAAATTCACCATCGATGGAAAATTTCGAGCGCAAGTCACGGAGTAATTATCGGAGGTCTAGGTGAACTACAAATGAACATTCGTTTTAGCACAAAGCCCGCCCATTGTACGTGGATTTGCTCATTAATGTAGTAAGATTATGCGACAAAAGTCATCATAAAACCTTGTAACTGAACCACACTCTTCAATAATTCTGCTGATATGAGTAGATTGTGCCCAGAAAAGTACCATCTCTGTCTTTACTTTGCTCAAAAAAACGAATTTTCTCCGTAATTTTGTGTTCAGTTTTTCCCCAGCCTGGCCGCTAAGCCTAAACGCTTCAAAGCTGCGCATGGCAGTAAAATTTATAGCTGCTCGGCTCCACGATAAATATGAGAGTAATTTTTCTTGTGATAGCGCTGCTTCCCGACCTCCTGTTAACGATGTTTTACGCCATCTTTGCTGGGAAGTCGATCGCTTTTTGTCCTTGCTTACAAGTAGCGCCGAGAAGTAACCGCAAATTTTGCTTCGAATATTTGTCCCCAACGAACTGAATATTTAAGCAAAAATAAGAATGATTTTTTGTTTTATTGAGAAAATGTTTACATGTCGGTGGAGTTGAACATCGGAGTTTGAAAAAATATCAGATGGGGTCTGAAAAAAATTGAACGTCAACTCGAATAAACACTCAAAATATACTAACATATCACCCACAGCAAAACGATGAAACAAGCGCAAGAAAATCAGGCATTTTTCATCAAAAACGTCACTGCCCAGTTGTATTTTGAAAACAGGCCAACTGCAGTCCGCGTAATTTTTTCGGGAAAATCCTTTCGTTTCTAAATGATTCATCGCGTACACCTAGTGGGTCTTCGTAACAGACCAAGGTTAAAAATTTCACTGGGGCAAATTCTAAGAGGAAGGCTTTCTGAATATCATTCGTGTCATTTTACTGTTGACGTATTTGCTTTATTTAACTGCATTCAAGTGAGAGTCGAGCGAGTTGCATTTCGTTGCTCAGTGCCAGAAATAAAACCACGGCTGGAATCGATTGTGGAATTTATTTTTCTTACCGAATGTTCAAAAGCGTAGAAAATGCGTCAAAAGTAACTGTAGTAAATTGAATTGCGATTTTGAACAAATAGAAATAAAGCGTATTTATTATTCACGGATGTCAAACAATACACGGTCGTTTTTGTAGGTCGAGTGTTTCTTGTCACATGCGCTGTCCTCTGCAGCGCAGTGTTTCTCGACCTAACGTGGGATGTTGGTGTGACGATGTCTTTGCAAACTTCTAAACGGTTCACGGTTGAGTATCAATATTGTTTTTTCAATATTGGTCAATTCAGTCATGCAAGACATATGGTTGCTCTAGAGTCTAGACGTATTATTGGTATAGATTTCAGCTCTTTAGAGACTCAGACTATGTCTGATCGAAAGAAAAGAGACCATACAATATGGACTGTAGAATGAGGGGAATCAACGCACAGGGTATGTTCCAACACACGATCCTCTGCGCCTAGAAACAGGAAGTTAAGAATGAAGAGGAAGAAAAGACAAGGAAAGATCACGAAAAAGGTGCAAAAATTGAAGGTAGTAATTGAGAACGAAAGATAAAGTCCCGATGGCCTATCTATAGCTGAGGTAACCTAACAGTGCCCCCCTGGGATCGCCAATCTCCATCGCATTCGATAGCCAAATCTAACTAACCTAACAGTATTGTCTATCCTAGGCCTCCTGAGAGGAGGACAGCTATAAGGCTCAGGCCACATTACAGGCTGGCCCACACAAAAATGTTAGCCTCACTTTAGAGTATAATTCGCTAGACTTCAAGGCGCAGTATGTACAAATGTACCAAAATGACTGAGGCATGAGTTTACCGAGACAAAGTTAGATAAAATCGGCCTAATTTTAGGCGAATTAAAGATATTATAAGGTGAGGTAGGTGTACATGTAGGCGAGATGCGTGGCTGTTTTAAAAGGACGTTGAAATTCGGTGACCCTTGCGTGACGCCCCCGAAACTGCTTCGCGGTTCCCTAGAGGACAGTGGCTCAGAAAAATTGTTCTATATCATTAACACGCCAATCTCCCACAAATTAAATTCAATTTCGCGAAAGTAAAAATCTGATTGGCACGTATAAAGCTCTAATTCACTGGAGTGTTAATCAACTTCACACAAACGAAATTTCATTTTTATGAAACGAAATTCAACGTTACACAAATGAAGATCAATATTACACAGCAACGTAATTTCTTTTCGAAAATACGAAGTTTATTTCCACTCTAACAAAATTCACTGTGACGAAAATGAAAGCCAATTTCACCTAATTTCACGCAGGCCAAATATTGTATGAGTAGTGAGAGGAACACTCGATAGATGTTAGTCACAGTGATGGTGGGGGCGGCGTTTCTTCTGCAGTCAGAGCCGAGGCTGCCGGGGATCATTGATTGCATTTTGTCCAGTGTGTGACATTCTCTGTAACGCGCAAGTTACGCGGATGTGTACTGCATTGAACAGTTCTTTTGCTCACTTGTGTATTTGAAGGAGAGTTACTAACTTTCATTCTTGCTTCAGAGTTCTTTCGCGAGTGTGGCAAACCTGAGACGCGTCTGGAGCCAAAAATTTCGTCTCGGGTCGTAATTTCACTAGCGCCCGTTAGTGGCTCATGGAGGGTCGTTGTAAACAGGTTAGAGTACAGCGCAATATCTCATGAGTAGAAAATGTTAGTTAGAATTCGTTGATAAATCGGGTGCGATATGAACCTTTGTGAATTAGTGATACAAGACGCCTATTCGGAAACCTATGTTCTTCTAAAAAATCATTTCATTTTGAGAAATTCCTAAGTTAAAGATTCGTGAATTATGACGTTCTGCGTACGGAGTTGAACCTTCATTTTCGGATGCCCTGATTTGTGTACGAATTATTTTCGACGATCATATCAATTGTTTCAAATTGTTTCGAACTGTTTCAAAATATCCGCCGAAATTTTGTCTCAGCTTCCATACATTCGTCCCTTGCGTCCCATTCCGCTCCGTCCCATCAGACGAACGTTGTATTTACTTCGTTTTTTTTACAACGGATATTGATCACCAAAATTGGGCCCCATTGTATCTCGAATGATGTTGCCTTTCGTTTTTAGCCTTGCGTATCTGAGCCCTGGGGTGGACCATGCTCTACCAGGCGCGTGAAAAAACGCTAAAACTTTATCTGACGGTGGATGAATAATTCGAAATCATTGAGTAAAGCCAAAGTGAATTTTGCCATTGGCTCATCAAAATCGCCCTAAATCAGTAAAAAGAACATAGATGTTAATTGTGCTGTTGGCGTAAGTCATCAATAAGATTATGTCAGTTATTAATTCACCGATGAATTGTACACATATTTATATTTTATGATATGAGGAATTGTTCCTGTGTACGAGTCCCTATCCACAGAGTACTCCTTAACAACCGTTTTAAGTTGTTTCGTTCACTTGGCTTGTGGTTCAGTGGAACAACGAAACTTATTTTACTAAGCTTGAAAAAATGACCGAACAAAATTTTTTCAAATTACTTACTCGTTATATGGCGGCTCTCAGCTTCGTGGACGCATAGCATATCTAAAGCGACTTCCATGAGTCAAAAATGATTATTTTTTTCCAGTCTAACTTCATGTCTATTTCCAGGGCTTCGGAAATTTTGAACGGAGCAGCAGACACCGTTCCTTTCCACACGGTCAAAGTGCTTAAGTCCGAGGAGTTCAGATCTGGCAAAGAAGGAGACCGTTCTGCTAGGGAAATATAATGGGAAACATGAGACTTAAGCGTGTCTCGAGTGATTTTTCTACAGGATTTTGAGATCACAATTCAAAATTGGTTCATTTTTAGGTTTCTGAAAAGAATTCTGTGAAATGGAAGCCTTTTGGTTAGCGTATAATCATGAAATGAATGAATGAAACAATGTAACATTTTTGAAGTAAGAATTTAATATAACGGTAAGTTTTGAACATACTATACTTAAAATATTACTAGCGCTAAAAAATCGACTGAATTTCATCGTACAGGACAAAATTCTTGAAGGATGACCTACAATGTCCATCAGTCTATTGATACACGTTAACGTTTCTGTCTCCTTTTTTGTGAGCACTTTTCCTATATTCTAATAAGCAAAGAATCAATTACAACATACCTCCCGCTAATTTCTTTACTTCTCTGAAAAGCAATACCATTTTGTTGTTTTTTATTTACCAACGGCTTACTGAGTAAAATTTCGAATTCAATTGTCAAATTAGTTAGGAATTAATTGGGAACGTGGATTTCACATACGCTTTTTGATCCAAAGATGCACGAAGATTATTACAGACGACTGCACTGTTTGTGTGGTAGTGGCATGGGTTAAAATTTTAAAAGCCTTCGTGCTGATTGAGATACAGCGCCTGTTGCTACGCAGAGCCAGTCATCTCCAGCACCAAGCTCGAAAAACTCAATTTGTGAAGTTAGGAAAGTCAAAAACTTTCTCTATTGGAACTTTCGTTGCCGACCTTGGTTCTCCGTCGACTGCGTATTAAAGGACTGTGGCTAGTGATTACAAATCAGGTAGTTCTAGGCTGAATTATTTGTTCGAAATACTAGCTGGGTTGCATCCACGACTCATAGAGTACATGGAACTGGATTTCCATTACGGACCACGTTCGTTAACATGTTTTACATGATCATAAATTGAGTGTTCCTCTGTACAGTAACGATGCAAATTTGTACCCCAGTACAAATACGAGTACTGTAGTACAAATACGGCCGAGTGCCGGAAACTGCGGAGCCACGATACACTGAAGCTTTGATTCACGAGAATTTTTTAAGACCAAAGATCGTAATACTGGCATTTGCGCCCGCAACATAACTCACGGTTACAAATCGTGAGGGATTCCTGGCTCCCTTGGAGCTAACATTGGCTGTCGGTGAATTAGACGGCAGCTCCAGTGCCGGAAAATATTGAGCTGAAAATCGCACTGATGCAAAATTTAAATAAAAAATGATAACATTCAGAATACAGGCAATACACAGGAAAGATAGCATTTCCTCAAGAAAGATAATGGTGACTGCACGCGGAAACTGCACCATTTCAATTCTTCTGTGTGATCACTTACATTAAGAATGAAGCATGAACCCTTTATGGCGCTGTGTTGATATTAGGAAATAACCCATAAGACCACTTTGTCCTAGTAAGGATTTTACGCGAATGTTCAACAATCTTTTTTTATATTAGGCCAATAGTCATTCAAAATGAACATTTCTGAGCGATTTTTAACCAAGATATATAACATCTCAGCACCAGTAAAACGGGTGTTATCGGAAATTATATTTTTCCAATTGGAATAACAAAATTAATTAGCTTCAAGAAGGTTCCAAGCGATCCTCTACCATCATCCGATTGCGGAAAAACAAAGCTGTGATTGCAACCGACTTTCATTCGACAAAAGAACGACTTCTTTCGCACGCTATAAATTTTACCTTGACCTAATTATTTCATCGGTGTATTAATAACATTTACTATGTGATATTACAATCATCGGTCCCAACAAATTTTCTTTGCCATCTCTAGTTGAGCACCAAAATGTTGTCTGGATTCTGCGTCACTACGGAAATTACATTTTTTGGTCGAATATTTTTTGCATTTCCTCCAAGCCATTTCAAAAATCATCCACTTTTGACTCAGCTTGCTCAAATAATGTTTATGTCATTTTCGAATGAGACCACATGACCAACCTACGGGAGATCCGTTGAGGAAGCGAAATGTTATGCAAGTTCCTTAAGTAAATCTGGAAATCTACGGAACGGTTCCCATAACGGATTATTTTTCGTCTGTAGGTTTAAGTTTCTCATCACCTTTAGCAATGTCCAAACCACATGGAGTTCTGAATTTAGTTTCTAAATACAGTTTCTAAACAGAATTTCCAAGTATAATTCCCAAATATAGTTACAGTTTCTGAGAGAGTTTTTGAGAAACTTCGCAACTTCACCAGTTTATTACCGCTGCGCTCCACTTCCGCTCAACATTCGTAGAAATGTTACCCGTAAATGTGCGGCGGATGAATCTGCTGGTACAGGGCACAGTCGGGCGCATTCTGTGGCCTTCAGACAGGATTAGCGATCCATTAACATTCGGCAATTGTGGGTGGCTTCCGGGGAGACGGTCTGAGTTGGCATGAATGAAAGAGAAATGACGTTTATGTTCTTTATCTGCTCAAGGAAACAGATTTTTCTCAACACTGAAAGGAAACTACACACGCTTGAATCGTCCCAATTTCAAGCATTCTTTGCTGCGCACTGTAATTTTAAAATCTAAATCATAAGAACTCAAAAAATTTAGATCAACGCACCTTTGTTCCACAGCGATTCTACAATTCTACAATTCTTCTTCGAAGGGATGGAAAAATCGAGCAACGATACTTTGAAGAATTGAAGATATGTGACTCATAAGAACTTAGCGTCAGCTAGATGGGAAGGCCTTTCCTTTTTGTGCAATAAAGTTCCACTGCCTATCCTCTTTCTGTCGGAATTTTTGCTGCTTTTTGGGTCGTGTAATAACGGTTCAAATTTACGACTACGAGCGCCGAGCTCCTGTGGGAGATCATTAGATGGTGCAGACACCAAAAATATTTTGCAAATCAAGCGTGAGGAGATGAAACAATTTACATGTTAGTATGTGGATTGAAGCGGGGTCACGCGTTCTGTGTTCGTACGTGAATGTATCTTAGACCAAAGAAAAGACTCGTACGCGAATGTATCTTAGACCAAAGAAAATACTCGTACGCAAATGTATCTTAGAACACAGAAAAGACTCGTACGCGAATGTATCTTAGAACAAAGAAAAGACTCGTACGCGAATGTATCTTAGAACAAAGAAAAAACTCGTACGAAAATGTATCTTAGAACAAAGAGAAGACTCGTTTCAAATTTGACGTGGTGCTTCAAATCAGTAATGTGCGATACTGAGTTGATGTGAATACATGCTGACTGAACGTGAGGTTAAACGACTGGACATGCTTTCCCCACTGCAGAAAATCTTGAAAGTAAAAAATAAAACAAACCGTGCAGATGTTAACTCACTGACTTCAACGCGACTTGAGCTGCAAAATGCGTCGGTCTTAAAAAAACTCTAAGCCATCAACGTCTACTGAACCATCAACGTCATCCTGTCAAATTTCCTTTACTGGAAATTGTGGCGGTTTCAATTCGAACTGCAATAAAAATCTAAAAGTCTGAGCGAATGCATAAAAATTACTAAGATTATTTTCTTTAAAAATATTTTAAAACGTTATTTACATTTCACAACCTACTCTTTATCTCAAAAAGACTAGCATAAAGAAAAAACACTTGCACAACCAGACGTGTGTACTACACACCCATACGAAACCTGTACACATACACGCGTGTACTACACACCCAGACGAAACTAGTAAACATACACGCATGGATTACACACCCATGCGAAACTAGTACACATACACCCGTGTACTACATACACATACAAAACTAGTACACATACACATACGAAACTAGTGCACATACACGCGTGTACTACACACACATATGAAACTAGTACACATCCACCCGTGTACTAAATACACAAACGAAACCAGTACACATACACCCATGTACGACACGCCCGTACGAAACTAGTAGACAAACACCCCTGTACTACATACACATAGGAAACCAGTACACATACACGCGTGTACTACACACCCATACGAAACTAGTACACATCCACCCGTGTACTACACACCCATACGAAACTAGTACACATCCACCCGTGTACTAAATACACATACGAAACCAGTACACATACACGCGTGTACTACATACAAATACGAAACTACAGACAGCCCCTCAACTCCAGGATCGTGGGAAGCCTGTAGCCAGCATCCTCATCTGTTGTGAGGGATTGTTCACTAAAAATTGGTATTAATATTAGATAATTTATTTACCGCCGCTGCGTTGTTCTGCTAATCTCGCGTTGTTAACACCGAGCACGTCCTGCGGGGGAACTCCGTCGCGAGAAGTTTGCCGGCGCACAAATTGCGCCGAGCTCCTCATTTCTAGAATATCAACTACGTAGGAACGGCCTCGAATGGGAGGTCCTGTTTTCAGGGCCCCAACTTTTTAGACTTAATTAACAGCATTGTGATCTCGAGCAACTTCGAACATTCTAAAACTTCTGTTGTATTTTATGCAGAGCTGTGAAATAAAACTCCCTCCCCTTGCCTCTCTCCCTCCCCCTCCCCCGGTACGTTGCTTCTGTTAAAAGAAATAGGAAGAAGAGATCACGAGGCTGCGTTGAACATGGCTTTTCGAATCCAAGATGGGAATTTTCTTTTTCAATTTTGTATTCCTCGAAACTCAAAGGAATGCAATTTGTTGGGTATGAACGAAAATATGACTTACGGTTTTCTATAAGTGTTCATATCAATACAACCAATTTTGAAACGAACTTAATTTTCTGGCTTAATCCGTTGCTGATAAAGAGGTTAGAATCAAACACAGGTTTTGAAAGTAATTAAAAGTAAAAGACTTTGCAGTTTTCAAAAGTGAGCGACTGTGTGTATTTTACGTGACCCGAGAGTCTCAGCACTCTTGAGAGTCAATAACTATAATTGTTTAATCATTAGTCATCATTCTAATACTTATTTACAAAAATATTCTTTTTCTTGTAAAGATAGCAGTATGTTTATGAGAAGACGCGTAAAATCAAATTCTAAATGATCGAGGGGGTCCGTAGACTCTACATATATTGTGAGAATCCCACTCTCATTTACAGAAAATTCATTGAAAAATTAAGAATTAACAATGCGAAAGATGAAAAAAATTCAAAGAATTTAGGCGACGGGATTGAAACCACGGCGCCATTGAAACACATTCTCGTTCATTTGTTTTTCTTTGCCCAAGAAAACCACGGAAAGAGACAGGAATGTGATGCTGTTAGTGAGCAGAAACAGGAAAAGACTGGAGCTGTGCAGCACTCAGTTCATGACCTCCGCTAAATTAAAGCTTGGGAAAACATGTTTGTCAAATGTGGGCATCGGGCGCCACAGAAGAGAGAGAGGAAGGAATGCACTCGCGTGTGAGGAATGAGAAATCGCGCTATGGGACTCGTGAGCCACCGTCATGAAGGAGAATGAAACAACTCAGTAAAGACAGAATTTATAACATTTCGTTGGGAAGGGTTACTCATTCCTCTAAGTATTTTATGTATGGTGGGTTGTGAAGGACGTTTTTGTATAAATCAGAGACCTATCACATCCTTTCATTCTCGTTAAGTAAGCGAGATGAAAATTTTGAATATGTATGTATGGGCATACGGTTGGGAAAGAGAGAAATACAAAGATACTATTTTTAGCTATAAGACTATAAAACTAAGCTTTGAATGGCGTAAAAAAACAATAAAAAGTTACCATTTTTAGCTGTAAGACTGAGCTTTAGATGAAGAAAGCGGACAATGCAAAGCTACAACTCTGAGCTTTAAGACTGAGACGGATTGGCTCCATTTCTCGCCAACATTAATAAGTATTTTCACATCCGAGACTCACATCTTTGGCTGCATTTTGCGTTGTTGATTTATCACGAACCATTACGCCACAACGGCCGCGTTCGAGCAAATAAGAGCGATATATCGTCTCGAAATGGAAAGAAAAAGAAGGACCGCGGGGCCTCCGTACATACACCAGCTAGGCCGCGGAGACGGCCAAACCAAGAGCAATGTTTTGTTGCAGGGCGGCCTCCAGGCTCTATTGAACGCCGCATGGTTTTTAGCTGCCCTTGTTTCTTAGCCTTCCTCTTTGCGGAGAAATCCTGACGAAAAGCCAAACTTTGCTCCCTTTTTGTGACCTCCACCGATTTTTTATAAAGTTTCGTCGGTAGGTAAAAACTATTCTGAAAATGACTTCCCAATTTTAACTCGAAGCCTTCCTTAGATAAGTAATCTGGAACCCAGAGTGAGTAGAGTTCACATTCATGGGAATTTTGTGGCGTTTCAAGGAGTACATTCCTTTGGAAATATATTCCCAAGCTTGATATATATCAGTGAACTCATATACATCAGTTCATCAGCAAACATAATTGGACAATTTACTTTCAGAATTTTAAGCTCAGTCTGTTTCATTCATTCAGTAAGATGTGAAATGCATTGATTAAAAGAAAAACTATTTATTAGTTTATGCTAATTACTAACTTATTAGAATTTTACGACGATAGTATCTTACTTTGAGAGGAGAGGATCCTAAGCATCTCGGCTCCATTCAGATAACTGTACGAATTTTTTTCCAGCTTAGCTACTCTAGACCTGAAAACATTTGCAAATAGTTCAACGTACTGATACAGATTCATATTCATCCGCAGCACCTGGTGTAGCTTCATCCTATTCACTTTTATTGACTTGTTTTTATCATATCATTGAAGCAGAAATTTGTTTATATCATGATGGGTATATTTCGGTTTCCTTGTAGCTTCCTAGACCGTGATCAGAGTGCGGACTCGGAAACTGTACATCCGTAATTATGATAAGACTACAATACTATGTCTTTCTTTATATTATGATATTCACTATGCTTGGATGCCGTATATTACTTTATCTCGAGCGAAAGGGTTTTTGTTTTCAAGCAATGTACCTAGATTATTGTTCGATTAGTTGCATTGCAATTAACAGCCGGGAACAAATGTACTCCAATGCTGTACTAATGCGTCAATGGAGATACAGTTGAAGAGCTCCAGCACTTTTCCCTTATGATAAGAACTCTCAATCTCCTCGTATAGTAGAAATATGGAATGCTAACACAGCGTCTGCAGCAGTCGATCAGTGTCACGTTTCACTTTCCGTTTCAATGGCTACTCCTTAGAGAATTTAACGCTCCAGTAACGGCCTATTAGGCCTTCAATATTGCTAAATTGAAATTACAGCTGCCATGAAGACGCTGGCTTCCGTTCCGCTGTCCTTCCGCCCTCAGCGGCCGCTCTTCCAGTCTTCTTGGGTGCACAGCGACGCGCTCTGCGGCCCGACTGGTCGTGGTCGTCGTTTATTCATAGAATGTTCCATTAATAGCGCCGAGTTTTAGAAGAACATAATTGAATTGATATTTTATGGGCATGGTTATATTTTGCACATTTTCAGTGCGTAATTTTCTCTCCTTGGGTGCGAAATACAATACTGGCCATTTGCCTGCTGTACTGGGTATACTTGCGTACATTCATGCGTTGTTGTGTACATTCATGCATCCTTGTACTTGACTGTGCTTGTGCACATTCGTGCGTCCCTGTACTTGACTGTGCCTGTGTTCATTCATGCATTCATCCAAAATCCAGACTTGGAGCACTTGACGGAACACCCAAAACTTATTCCCTCTGCAAGCCATTTCTCTTACCCTAATTCTAAGAATAAAAACAAAGTCACAGCGACCGCAGTAAACAACCGACGTTTTGAACGTTTGAAAATCCTGCATCAGGGCTCTTCCATAGAAATCAAATTCTTACAAAAAGCTACATGACGATCGATTCGTACAAATCTGAAATACCTTTTAGAATAATCATGCTAGCTTTAGCTCTTTTTCTTTAGAACTAGATCTCCTATTCACAGTGCCTATCTCTGATACGTTTGAATGACGTCAAAACAGTAGCTGTATTAACAGTTTCTTAATAGTTCTTTGTGAAGAAACGATAAGCGATAGCAGTATTAACTGTGTCTTGATACGGTCGATGTGAAGAAACAGTTGCGATCCTTGAGAAGGAACAATAACAGTATTATTAAATGCGTCTTATCAAGATCATCGTGAAGGAGCAATAGCCCTATTAACTGTCTCTCAATAAGATGCTCGGGAAAAAACAGCATCAGTTTCAATTGTGTCTCGACAAACTCGTTGTGAAGAAATCAAACCAGTGGCGCATACCAGGAGCCTTCAACTTCCGGCACAAAATGAAGGGTTGGTTAGAAATTCATCGTTTAATATAACGCGCTCACTAACAGCGCATTCTTTTCAGTGCGTGCTGAGGCAGATGATAAATCAGCTGCCGGAAGCGTGCTTGCATCTCGAAACTCAATTGAAACTGCACGTCACTCTCTCAGTTTCTATGTGTTAGCCTGCCAAGTTCTAAATTTGGACCAAAATGAAGGCATGGTTATATGTATATTCAGCCCTAATACTGAGCTGTAATATTCACTATTTTAAATTCAGAATTCTACCGCCCCAATAATCGCTCAATAGCAGTTAAAAAAATTCGTTTTCAATAATGTGGAGGTTATGTTTCTACGGTAGTTAGACTCACCACGCAAACTTCACAAAAAAGTCGATCCTTGCGTAGTGATGCAGTGTGTACTAAAGAATTTTCCCTAGGCAGCTGTAGCGATACAGGGAAGTTGAATGACTTGGTAGACGTGCTTTGCTGTTTGAAGATAAATGAATTGGGCTGCTTTCGGTTTCTCTCAATAATTTAAATTTTGGTCAAAAATGTGCTTCGGCCTCTCAGCTCTATTTCTGCATAGCTTGAGATCTGATAAGTTTATTTCTTCACTTGCTAGATTATTTTCGCCTATAAATGACTGCTGCTTTCGGAATTACGCAAATTTTACCCGACGACGGCTGATCGTAAAACAAAATATTAAAATGGACTTCACAAAATGTTTTTTACTATCTAAATTTATTCTCCCCGACTTTCCAGTGAATTATAACGGCAGATTGCGGCAATTATATAATGCACGCGCGTCAATGACCTCGTGACATGACCTGCGACAGACTGGGCTGATGCAGGAAATTCAACGAAATATTATTCAACAAATTCTTGCTGCTCTAAAATAGTCCTCACTGTTTAATCCCCGCCGATCAAACTTGAACTTTTGAACTTTTTAATTAAAGCGGTGAGGGAGAACCGCTCTTTTGTTGACGCGCTACTGCCGAGTTTGACTACCAATATCTGGGTTTCCAACGCGAAAACATGGTTTTAACGCTCAAGGTTTATGGACGTGGGATTTCCTGCTGAAAGCATTGGGATCGCGGAAAAATACTGAATACATTGATGAACTAGCCAAAAACATGTCTTTTAATTATCAGGTGAAATTTCCAATCTTTTCCTAGCTTAGGCCATTAATGCAGAGCGTATTTTTTATGCACCGTTGATGGTATTATAATAATACTGAATGCTCCAGGTGGTAACAGACGGTAATGGCGGCAGATTTTTTGGCCGAAATAACTTATGGATGCAATGTAAAATGAACGGAAAGCTAATTTATTTCCTGATTTCCATAAGAGCTAGCGTATGATTTCCACCCGTACCATTTACAGGACCTCATTTATGTCACCGACTGGACAGTCTTTTTCAGTCAAACATTACACCAGATGCAAATAACTTTCTAACGACTAGTTTGGGAAAAATTAGGAAGATTTATTATGGAATAAATTCTAGCACGAATGGGTTAAAAAAATGGTACAAATCATTCGTTAATGCATCTTGACACTTCCGAAATAACGCAGATAAAATGGATTGCAGAACCTGTTTTTAACATCTCCCATGAAAAACTACATGAAATTTTAAATTTCAGAAGCCGCTTTTAGTGCAAGTGAGATTCATTCGACCTCGTGTCAGAGGGCGTGCTGGCCTCCCGCACACGTGTAGAGCAACGTACAGTTTTTATACTTTTTAGACGTACGAGGAAGAGACCCTTCCCTTTGAGGAAAATAGCACCCTTCCTGTAAAGTTTTTACCTTCGTCGTTTTTTCTATTTTCAGATTGGACGATACGACGCGAGGTTTGTGACAGACTTGCTTTGATGTTTTGTGTTATAAAGGAGAATATCTCGACACCAAAACGGTCCTTTACTGATGTGTGGTGTCATTTACGCGACTAAAACATTTCGCAAAATTTCGACACGTGTCATACAATGACTCAAGTCGTTATTTTAACCCCAGCATCCCTGCGTAGCGAATTTGGAATGATATACAAAATTTATTTTTTACACCCTGTGTAGGCTTGAGTGAAATTCCCACTCACCGTGAGAAAATATCGTTCTGTAGCTTTCGCTTGTTTTCCACTCAATGTAGCATTGCCTTGAAAAACATTAGCAGTATTCGGTTAAGTCGCTTCATGGCAACTAGAAGGGGCTTTTCTTTGAGCAGTAAGTTCTTTCCAGCCCGTCATTGTATTCTTTTGTGGCGCTCGTGAGCCGGAATTTGCGTGGGAGGGAAAACTTGTAAGATTTTTGAGTGGTGCGAATTCTAAGAGGGCAAACTTCAGAGCAAATAATTTACACAGCGGGAAGACGAGAGAGGATGCCATGTGAACATGGAAACGTAAAAAGGAGCTGATGTGCGTGTTGGGGGAGGAAAGATTCCTGAAGAAGAGGACTTGCAAATGGCAAGAGCGGTATGGTAGAGAGGAAACTGTTCAATGAAGAGACTTATGAGTTAGAAGCCTAGGGGCTGCAGACTAATTCACTCCTCCACTTTCGGGCGTGTACACAAGTAAGCAATACTAATCTATCTATCTATCTATATCTGTCTTCTTATCGATTTATCTATTTATCTATCTATCTATCTATCTATCTATCTATC
>VOMN01045084.1:0-16034 GCA_014899125.1 Orchestia grillus
TGACGCGGTCGCCCCAACACCCACCTGAAGTGGCCGCTCCAACATCCACCTGAAGCGGCCGCTCCAACATCCACCTGAAGCGGCCGCTCCAACACCCACCTGAAGTGGCCGCTCCAACCCCCACCTGGCGCAGCTGCAGGCAATCGGCGCTGCAGGCTCGTTTCACTTACGTCAGCCAGCAGCAGGTTGAGGCGCAGTACTACTGCGACGCCGGCAGCTGCGCTCAGGATAGTGAGGTGATGGATGGCCGCGTCCCTATAAACCCTCTGAAATAAATCGCATACTCGAGGCATCTCAAATCGCCGCCCGACATCTGCGTAAGTTCCCCCTGACCGCCCCGCAGTCTGAGGTGTGCAGGCGTCCTTCGCTTTCCAACGATGTTTGGGATTGATGTTAACAATTCATTGGCTAAAAATCGTACGGCCTGGTTTCATCAGGACGCTTGCTGCTAGGTTCTCATATAAAGATAAATGCTGTCTCACAGCACGCATTCATACGTGAGGCTGCGAGGAGTTGTTCGTGCAAAGCAGAGTGGAATTCTATCACAAAAATGGTGTCATCGTTGTAAGCGTTGAAAATCAACGCGACTGAAGCGCAAGCTATGCGTCTACTGCCTCTCTGGGGTCCTCATTCCTGAACATGAATGCTTTTCTTGTCAAGTGTTGCGTTTTCTTGCCAAATGTAGGGTTTTCTTGCCAAATGTAGGGTTTTCTTGCCAAATGTAGGGTTTTCTTGCCAAGTGTAGGGTTTTCTTGCCAAACGTAGGGTTTTCTTGCCAAGTGTCGCGTTTTGAAATTAAATCGAATTTAATTTTGTTGTTCTTAAATCACTGTATGTCGCATTTCAGTGATGATGTTCATCAAAATTGAGTTTCAAGGAGAGTGAGTGTAACATCCCTCGAAGTTATTGTTTCTGTACTCAAGTTTTTACAGGCCAAGAAGACTAATGACGCATTAATCTCCTAAGATCGATCTAGTTTTGTAGCTAGGCCCCACTTTTTTGCCCGCGCCTAAGTCCGACTATTTGAACGTCCCTGCCCATCAATCTCAGTTTCACCGACCGTCTGCTATGGATTTAGTTACTGAACTGCGGTGTCAGTACGTGCTCCTGCCCGTTACTGTAAATATTTCCCGAGGTAACGCAAAAATCCTCAATTATTCTTTGGCAAAAACTTTGCATACTCCATGAACTAGAAGAGCAATTAAGAGCTGATGGGCCAACACGACACCAGGAATTCTCGATTGATGCTCGTTAGCTGCAGATGCAGGCTCCCCAGTCCGCCTCCTATCCATCACGGGCTTGTCCAGCCCACCGCCTACAGCCCAGTATGTCAGGATTACTCTCGCTGCGATCCTCACACTGCATCCAAATTGCCCAATTACTTTAATATGACGCCCCTCGAATGTTGTGTGTGTCGATATCCAGAGCAAAGCTCGGAGGCTGTAATGTCCTGCTCGTCTTGAGTTGCTATTTGCTGTACAAATGTGCAGCCTGGCGAGAGGAGTTCATTTGAAAATATATTGAGGTATTATTCCGCTTATCGGTCGCGAGCAGTTTGATGAGTGTAAATAAAATCGCTGAATAAATCGAGTTTACCATTGGAGACACGAGTTACACATAGAGTATAGTTGAAAGCTGGAAAGAAGGGTCCATTCTTCGGCGCCGCTTTCTCGCTTAGTAAAACATGGCAATACTGACCGTCAAAATCGTCGATTTTCTTCTGTAATAGAGCCTGCGAATGCTGATGTCAATTTTCACCAAAGTGCGGCCCAGTGTGAACCCTCATGAAAAACTTGAACGGCTCAACCCATGGAGCTACTGGAAGTTGATGCTGACCCACTATATACAAAATCCATTAATTAAGCACTTAAAAATAGAGGAAAACTTTTGCTCACCTAAAATGGGCAGTGAATTCTAAGTAGTCCTTTTAAAATCTTGTTCTATTGTGATAGAAAGTGAGGTAATCAGTGAAATGAACACTTCTGAATAAGTTTGGTAAAAAGATAGGTAACCTTACTAACCCATGAATACTGAATGTAGCATCCTTAGGCCCCAGATATTTTCTTATAATACGTATGTATATTCTGCCATTTTAAACACACCCGTTGAAAACATAATTTATTTTACGAAATACTTTTGTTCGCAAAGTTACTGTCTGTCGTGAACGCAACATTCTAGATGTCATTTCAAATGTGCAAGTAGGTTTTAATCTCTCCGATAAATTTCTACAGCATGTGCAATTGAAGTCGTCGACACAAAAATCTTCCTTTCTTCCCATCTAAGTTTATTGTGACTCACTCTACCATTTCTCTTTAAAAGTGTCTTTGAAAATATGACTCGTCGTGTGCTCTCATACGTGTACATTCCGAGGCTTTTTTGAGACTGTATCTGTACGTGTATTGCTACAGACTAGACGGATTACGTAATGTATTTGCTTTGTTTTTGACCTAGTACGACTTCTTCGGAATTGATAGGCTGCCTAACGCTTTACGAGAGACGCACTAAAGTTCTCGAGTTTTGACGTGGAAGTCCACTCCTTGTCGGACTTGAAGCCCACTCCATGCCGGACTTGAAGCCGTATTGAAGCTGGACTGATGCCTGATAGTGCGGTCTCTCGGAGAGTGTATCGCCTGCACGGCCCTGTTTCTCTCTCTCCTATCATCTCCTCTAATTCATGCCTCCGCCAAATAAGGAGCAAGAGCCGCTTATTCGCCTGCACTTGCCCCCTCGTACGTCATCAAATTACTTGATCGACTTCCTACCACACAATCCCTGAATGGAATTTGTTCGATATGTTCACGCCTACCACACTACACTGCCGGCATGGTCTGGACTTGTCTTTACATAGCATAAACGGCATCAAGTTTTATGAGCTAAGAAAGTCGCTTGATTTACTTCACAATATAGTCTGTACGGCTTTCGCTGCCATCGCTGGGCTGCATTTTGTGTTCAACCAACCGAGGATATGAAGTGAACTCGAGTCGTCACGATTTGTGCAGCGCTTATGGCAGGGGGCTTTTGAAAAACACTTGCCTTCGTAACATTACGCTCAGTAGAGCTTTATTGACACGTTTCGTAGCTACTTTAACCCTATGATGCTTGTACAATAATTGTCAGGGCCACAACACGATTGGACTGAACGTGATCACCTACTTGTTTCATGCTAGACTGACCCTCTCGCCGCCACCGAGCTGAATTGTGCTTGGAACTCTCTTGTTCAGACAATAAACATAGCTTTTTAGCAGCGGTGGAATGGCTTCTCGTTGTGAATTATAACAAACTATGCGTTTAACAACTATGGGTGCCCTTAATAAAATGTTTACCATACATTTGAAAGAAATTCAAACGGAATGGAAACATACACGCAGAAAAAATTTCTCTGGTCGTAGCGGTGCGAGGTTAATCTCTTGTTGACTCGTGTTCTGTTCTGCAGGACACTCGGTCTCCCAGCAGCTTCGTGGCTTGCTGCACAGCACTTGGCACCTTAGCAACAACCTCTTTTGAAGCTCTGTACCACTACATCCAGAAAAGGAGGCGTTTTCACCTCGTTGTCAAGTTTATTGCGAGAAAGTCATGAGAGCTTTGTGGGCATTGTTTGTTACTCAGTTGGTGCACTTGGCGGTACTACCTGCCTAACGTTATGTTGTGTTTGTGACACAGTTGGTGCACGCATCACCACGAGCTGCCCGCGTTATGTTGTGTTTGTGACACAGCTGGTGCACGCATCACCACGAGCTGCCCGCGTTATGTTGTGTTTGTGACACAGCTGGTGCACGCATCACCACGAGCTGCCCAGCGTTATGCAGCTGTATGTTGCCTGCTGCCCGCCCGCTGAAGCTTAGTCATGTTTACAGCCTCGTGGTCACGCCGCACAGACGTGCAATGTTGACGGCAGCCGCAAGAATTGGAGGCGCAACTCCCCCTGAGTGCGGCCTTTGCATTCATCTTGCTGGAATAGCACACAACCGCATTTCTAGGTCGTGAATTTCCACGTACATGAGCGTTTTGTTTGCATAGAATGACAAGGCGCTTCGGGCTTGGTTTTCGTAGAACTTGATTCGAATCGCAAAATAACTCGCACTCTTAGCTTGTCCTGTTTCAAATTAGTCTGGCTGAAAGGTTTAAGATAGTACATCGTTTGTTGATAATTTAGCGGTAGACATGCTGATGAATTTTTCATTCTTAAAGCTTTATCACACTTCCGCTGAATATTACAATACTCATGACTCAAGCTGAAGCGTTCGGAGTTTAGCCTTGATGAACATGGGGTCACCACGAATTTTTAAAAAATTTCACAAACTCTAACAACTTTTCTAGCTGTTAGAAGCCTTTCACCGTAGATACCTTAGTTGTAGTCGTTCGTGGTTATCTTTTTTTCGTAAAAGACTCGAACATTTGGCCTGCGTTGACCTTGTGCGTCTGGACCTCCTGGTCGGTCCCTTCGAGAGCTTTCATTCTCCTGGCTGTCCTCGCAGCCTCATCGTCCATCTTAAGGCCCTCATATTCTTCATTTTTTGTATCGTGTGAACTCTTGATAATCTTTGATATTTAGCACCCCTCCCAACCCTTAAGATTTAAGTTCGCTGTCCGATCCTGAGCTGCTGCCTCCCGTTTCAGCCATAACGCTCGTGGGCTATTTAAGGACATGAGATTCCTCGTGCAGCCCGTAAACTCTTCAATTAACTTTCAGATCTCAGAATACTAATAATTCCAGTAGGTCTTGTACGTTTGTCCGTGCCTGTAGCCCTCAACTCTTGGCCCAACATAGTGATGCATCATGCATCATACCACCCAACATAGTGAGGCATCATGCATCATGTCTAGGCCAGCAGGTGCACCATCGCCGAGTCTCATGCGCAGTACTGTTCCAATAGCGCACGACTGCCGTCACTATCGAGGTGCGAGTCAGCGAAGCATGGCCGCGAATACGGTCTCATATTTCCCGCAAAACACGAACCTTTGAAGCAGAAGAAAGTTCCACAGCCATGTTACTTACTTACTTGCTCTTCGTGAGCAGTGGGACGTGAAGTACAGCAGTACTGGCGATCATTTGAGATTGTCCGCTAGGGTTGATGTTTTTACAAGAGCGCTTACTGCCGCGAACATACTTTCAGACTAGCCCCTCCTAGTCGCTTTAATAATTTTCCACTCCACTTGCACACGGAACTGGGAATTTTTTGCCTATTTGCAAAATAAAATCCTTGGTCTCCGGCCAAATAAGGCACTGCACGGGGAAAAAACTAGCATAATTTTTCGATATCGTCTAAAACATGTATGTATTCACCCAGAATACGTGCACATTCCTAGATCCTTTGATTTCAATATTAAGCTTAAGAAGTTAACATTGGAATTTTATTTTTGCGATAACAAACTCAAACCCTCGCTGCTAATCTGGCGTTGCGCCACCACAAAACCACATTCGACTTTAAGCTCCCGACCAGGAGAGGCCCACGCCTGGGCCGCGCGGGTAATCCTCTGGCGCTCGTAAAACGCGTGTCCACCTCCACGTGCGGTCTTTTTCAAATTGCGTTGGTTTTGATTTTAGTTCACATGCTGACTGCTTGATGAATTAGCCTTTTTGCTTAATAACTTCAACTTTGGAATATGAAGTCTGTCATGTTGAGCAGTATTGCAATTTTGGGGTACGTTTAAGTCGTTTCCCTCGACTAACTCTGAGTGGCCTCGAAAAACTCCGAATATGAAGAGAAATTGCTAAGACGCTCGCAATCTTGAAACTCAAACAGCTGGAGTGCAGCTTCTCAGTCTTATTCTTTTAAAACATATATTGCTCAACGTACGTCGATAGGAGTTGCACCTCATCGTGAACTGGATTAAAGACACGCCTTGGTTGCCAAAATTTCTTAGCAATGACTTCTAACGAGAGCGTCAATTCTTGCAGCGCACGCACACACGAAGCCCAGATAGTATATGTTCACTGGGGCTGTCCAATCGCGCGTTATGAGAGTCTCAAGGAAATATGAAGGAGTGGCTAAGGGAATCATCCGTTAGCAAGGAATAATGCAGCTCAGTGTCCGCAGTATCGAGGACAGCTCATGTAGGAACTCAAGGATCCGAGCGACTGTCTTCTCCAGGCCCAAAGAACAAGGCGCGTAGCTCCCTGAATAATTATCGTGGCTTTATCACCGTCATCAGGATTGCTGTATCCTCTACACATTCGGGCTCAAATCGTAATTTCATGCAAATTGCGGCGGGGCTTCTATCCCGAGAAACAAATTAGAAGTGCCGTCGATTATGAGCGATACTGAGCGAGACGTAACGCTCGGGTGCGAGCAACCTGGTTTTCCTTTTTGAAAATGTTCCAGTCGGTGTTCCTTTTCATTCTGATCTCGTCAAACTTAATAGTACAATTCATGCACCCACACGGGTGTTTGTATACTGTCCGACTTTTGCCGCAGAGAATTGTTCTCCAGTTTCATACGTACATATACAGTGTACGAGTACAAGCCGGAAAATTCTTCGCTGGTACCGTTAACTAGTTCCAGAAAGCTCCTTGATAAGCCCAAAACTTTCTCGGGATTTTCAGAAAGAACAGAAAAAGACCTGCCGGACCCTTCAGTCACTGCCAGGCCGAGTCTACCACAGCCGAAAGAAAAAAGTAGCTTGCGTTTGGTGTTAGATATCAAGGAGTTAATTAAGCACCTTATGATGTCCTACGCACTCGAAAGTTTACTCTCGCGCAGTACTTGGCTCCAACGTCGCTAGTCGAATAAAAACACAAGCTCGAGGGGCTTTGACGTGCTCTATATTACAGGCTACCCATTCATTGTCATGTTCTTCTGTTTACATTCCAGAAATGTCAGTGTTGTCATCCACCGTCAGGACTCGGAGGCGAAAATATGTTTTAGACGAAAGTCCGCAGAGAAGAAAAGAAAAAAATGTCATCATTTGTCATATCTTTCAAGGCTTCCAAAAAGTAGAAAAAATAGATCATGGAAATTAATTTTAGGATTTTTACCATCTCCCTGTAGAGAATTTTTTCTGAATGTTCACCAGAACCTCGCATTGAGAGCTCTGATAGCTGTACGAGGAGCTCGACTGTCCACAAGTGCATTTGTGTGACACAAGCCCGAGCTCTGGAAGAGCCCGGCTGCTAAGATAGTCGATTTTAAGTCACTTTGCATATCAAATCACGGGTACGAGGTCTGCAGAGAGCGCTATTCTGAACCTTATCACGGTGTTTATCTGGCCAGAAAACTGACTGGAAAACCTGCCCATTGAATTCCAGACCAAATGGAGCCAAAGTCGTTGTTTTGGGAGTCGACGATAATGCTGTGCTCCCCTGAGTGGAGTGTCCCGCTTCCAGCTTGCCTAAAACTGAGATGTCTTCTTTTCTACTGAAAGTTTCGCTCGAGATACGCGCTCAATTTCGTTTTTTGCCAACTTGCGCATCTCACAGACGCAGAAACCCATTCCGTTGCACTTTTCTTGAGTTAGTTCCAAGCAATCGTCACGAGATCTTCTCATTACGCCCATGCCAGCAATCTGGACTCGTTCCGCACAGCCCGCAGAATATTTTAGAGCGATGATCCTTCACTGCATTGCACGCCTTTGATGGAGCGCTCGTGTCGTTCAGCGGCGAACAGCGTTTTGTCACGCATGGGCCTTCATCGAAAATATTTTCTTCTTCGATTGGAGTTTTGTATTTTCTTCATTTCACATTGATGTATATATTTATGCTCCTACACTCGTACAATTCATGAAGCTTAGTAGTGAGCTCGCAGTGCTGAAAAATAGAAACAAAATATTATTACCAGTGAAAAAGTCAGCGGAGGAAATTGAAACCTTCTGAGACTTCTCTGCGAGTAAAAAATTTGCTTGAAAGAAATTATTGGGCAGCAATCAATGCGAGCAAAAAACTCAAGGTTAAATTGTATAAAAAATGCAACATGATGTCGATTCCGACGCCGGCTACCTCCGTTTTGATTGTTATGGGAAATTAATTTCATTTTGGCTGGCAGCACGTGTGTTTTTCCCAGAACGTGTTCAGAACTGGGAATTTTTTAAAAAGAGCCAATTCTTTGGAGCTTGGATCGTAAGGACCAAGTGTTCGGGCGTCTGCATGATGTCTCTACATTAGAATTGTGCGCTTCTCCAGGCGTGCAGGCCTGCAATGCGTTGTCTTTAATTAAAGCTTGTAACGTCGCAGCTAACTCTCATGAAAACCTGCGCATGCTCTTTACAGTTTGATGGCTATCGCTTGGCGCTCCCAACAGCCTGCTGACAGTCAGAATGGGAGCCTCAAGTAAAGCTAGAAGATTGGCAGTCAACGCCTTCACAAATCTGCTAGCCAACAGAAACCACTTTTGAAATTGGCAGACTAACATTAGACGCTTTTTCAGGTTTGCTTACAATATGTCAGGTTGTGTCACATGAAACGTCGTATTAAGAGTAGTTTCCTTCATCAACTATTCGGCTAGAAAGATAAAAGTTTTTGAATCGACTCATTACATGTAATGAGAAATGGATACTATTTAGTAACTGCAAAAAACTGGGCAGTGGCTCGACGCAAAAGAGTCGCCTAAACACTCTCCGAAACCCTCATTGCACCCGAAAAGGACCCCACACCTCCAGAGCTACGGTCGAAAAGCAGCAAAGTCTGAATTGTGAAGTTTTACCACATCCACCCCTATTCTCTTGATATCTCTCTCATTGATTATTATTTCTTCAAGCAGTTCGAACTTTCTATTCTCGATTAAACATTCATATATAAGGAAAATATAGTTGAAACATTTGAACAGTTTATTCTTGAAATAGAGAAGTTCTTATAAGATAGAATATACGCTTTAGAAAAATGTTGGGCAAAGATCATAGATAAAAAGGATCATCTTTTGATTAAAATAAATAATTTACGACGATTATTTTCCTTCATTTTCTAATGTGATGCGACATTTCAAGTGAAACAACCTAACACACCCGCGCACACCTATATATATATATATATCACTCTACACTCAAGCTTATAAGCCAACAGTATCCTATAATATCATTCTCTCTATCCTTAGATCTCATTAACACGTTAACCGCCACTCTCCAGACAAGTAAAATTACATCTCGACAAATATCTCCTTTGTGAATTTAAAAATGAAGGATTTTGATTTAAAAATTTTGCCTATCCAATCAATTTTCGTTCTAATTTTAAATTAACATATACGAGTGATGACCAGAAATTTCACGAAAACTTAAAGATTTGTATTCATATATTTTACTCCTATAACTAGGTTAGGTTAGATGACCGCGTGTACCACTCGTGGTGCACATGACGGTCAACGTGTGAACCCCTTGACGAACTACCACTAGAAAATAGGTCATGAATTCACACGGTCTGTGTGACCGACAGTGACCGTATGAATGCAAAAACAACGACCTCGAGATATCTCGAGATAGTTCGTTTAAGGTTTCAAATTTAAATGCTAAAACAACGTTCTCGAAGTTACTCTAGACTAGTTAAAACTACGGCCATCGCACCTGAGTTGAGGTAACCAACGAGTTGTTCAGAGGTGGTTACGTCTCGTCTGATGGCCCACCTCGCGGGGGAAGTTGAGAGGGACGATGAGGAGCTTTACTTTGGGGAATGCTATTGTCCTTCCCCAACGTGACACCAATAGTAACAAGTTAGCCTGGTAGTAACGCGTGGCACTAGTAGTAACGCGTGGCACTGGTAGTAACGCTTAGCACTAGTAGTTACGCGAGGCATTGGTAGTGACGCGAGGCACTAGTAGTGACGCGTGGCACTGGTAGCAACATGTGAAGCAGCCAAATAAGAGGTAAAGTAGTTACCTTTGTAAAATAATTTCTGAAGCTCATGCAAGTGTTGATATATCAGGCTTCATGGGTGCTTGTTACTTCTAACCAGTATAATCTATTGGCAGGTACAGTACACAGTGTACGTATGATGTCTAATCGTCTACTTGGTGTCATACCCTGGCGTAGCAGCTTGTGCTGTTATCAGTGAGAGTATATTCCATTGTCGCGCTCGAGGGGCATCATAGTCGGCGTGCCGTTGTAACCCATGAGGCTAACGTCTGTATACGCCAGATCAGATAATACATACTTTGCAGGGCAATCAGTCCAATTGTGTATATTTTGGAACACTTGGACAACCCAACTGTGTATGTTCAGGAGCACCCAGACAGGCCAATTGCTTGCCTTCAAAAAAGAGTTCTGAAAATGTTTCCTTCAGGCACTCCAGGGTGAGAATGTAGCTCAGCGAAGGATGCCTATCAAATTGGAAGACCGTTTTTACGAGTCCCAAGATATAACTTATGGAAATTTCTGCTCTATATTGAACTACAGAAGCCCTTTAAAAGTCCCGTTAGGACGAAGTTAATAGCTATCAGGTGCTCGTATAACTACATACTTCTGCAGCTACACGGCGCCAGCAGAAGCGTCGTCTGCATTGCTTTGTCCAGCACGAGGATCACGCTGCTGCTGCTGCTGCTGTAGACGGGAAGTCGAAATAGCGGATGGAGAGAGACACGACATAAGAAACTTGACGAGCTAAGATTTATGAACGAGATACATGAATTAAAAAGCAAACTTACTAAAATGTGAATGCAATGGTGCAATAACTTGCTGAGAGTCCTATCAGAATATTGTTTTTCAGTCTCGTTGCTGTAATATTGAAATATTTCGTGTCCCTGTCAATGTGTTTGGTGTGTTGAGGCTCAGAAAGTTCTTGCCTGCTCAGCGAGTTTTTGAGACGGCAATTCAACAGCGCTTAACCCGTCCACGGCGGGTTTCCTTCCTTGTGCTTCTTCCTCTTTTGTATCACAAAGCGTGAATCGCATCGCATATGCAGCCCAGTTTTGTGGAGCATGTTCTAGGTAGTCGCCTACAGACTGGGACCTCAAGACGAATAGGGCTTCCACAGATCGTATCTAAGTTACCGGCTTTTCAGAAGATAGGCATCACTCTCGGTACCTCTTCATCAACAACTGTAATGGCCGCGGATTTTTTCTATGGGCCCTGAAAATATTTCTTGAGATTGACTTGAGAAGTATGGCGAAGAATGCACATGAATTATTTAGGTCTTTTCAATGAGGCTATCCTAGGTCATGCAAACACGTCATTAGCATAAGTAATATGTCATCAGCCTCTCTGGGACTGCTTCGGGCCTCAGTAATGAATTTTTTCCTCCGCATTCTGGCTCTTGGGTCCATTTGAGTGAGCGAAGATGATTTTTGGTCGGAAGTGGTGATCTACATATACAAGATACACATGGAAATAACGTTTGTGAATTATCGTGTACACGTTGATGAGGCTTCGTGGCGGATATCGGTCGCACAGAATAGAAAAGCACGCCGTCTTCGATAGGGCAGAAGCGGCACGTAGTGTCCTGACACGCTTACTGGGACGTCGGTGTCGCTTTCAGGGCGGCCACGATGTTGTTCTTAATTCGTTGTTGTACCGAATCGTGCGCTTTGAGGTCTTAAAAGCATTTACCAACTGTTGAGCAAATCCTTTTATTTGAAAGTACTTGCAAAGATGCCTACTACGCAGTTTAAAAATTATTGGAACTAAGTATGCTCGTGAAAATTGGTCAATATATTCGCATGGTGAACACTTTTATCAGTCCAGCGCAAAGATCACCTATCTATTCAACAATAAGGGCATTTTTTTTTTGTTCTCCCAAGAAGCAGAAACGTGTCTTTCGTACAGTTAATCATTGGATCATAGATGAAATCACACCACATTCAAGCAATGTGCAAAAAAAAATTTCTCCCAGAAAATATGGCACTTCAATACGTTATACTTCTTCATCCTTAACGTTCTCCAAAAACTGACCATTGGTTGAACTTTCACAGAGTACTTCTAGGTCCACGTCACTCTGGCTAATGTGCAACAAAGCAATCATTGGAGGTAAAGACTTTTTTGCCGGTAGATTTTTTTAGGAGGATGATCAATGTCGAGCCAAGAACGTTGTTCCGTACTAATTTCTAGCGGAGGAGATGAAATGTAGCCTACAAATGCGCCCTGCTCGAGGATGCTAACGGGTCTTCTCGATTGATTTGCTGGTGGAGCGACGTACGAGTCCTCCAGCAGCAACAAGCGACCTCAGCCGTTTGGAAACTATCAAAATGTACGGATCCGAATACACGATCAGTAAACGTTCTGAGACATAAATCATGGCACGACTTGATTCATTCCGTACAGCTTTTGGAAGGCGTCCTGCCAAGAATCCCATAAGCCATAAGTCTTTCTTTTTGTGATACTGATAATTTCAGTTCAAAACCCTCGTGGTTAACAAGCAAAGTTCTGTCGAGCAGGACTTTGTGTTGAGTTTTTAATTCATTTTCTATTTACGATCAACACTTGCGGGGTGAAGTTAAACTGGCAAATGTTCCAACGAAGCTCAATAAATCACTATCCTGCCTGCCATGTATTTTGCACCTCTGAGTGCAGACCAATAGCTTTCTACATCTTCACCAGTTCCATTCGCCATTAGTCATGAGCGCAGCAACTCGTCGTTGACCACCAAACTGAGCACTGCTGGCCAGTTCTCTTCCTCCCATATGAAGTTGTCGATATATTCGTTGAAGAATAAGCGTCCTGCGAAGGCCTTTGTTCGCTGGTATCTGGGGCGAATACCATCGAATTATTAGAAGTGAAAGCTTATGACGGGGTCCGCTGCTCCATACTCCGTTCAACAGAAGTCAGTAGCAACACACGCTCGATGACCGGTGCATACATTCTCCTAAGACTCCTTTGTCCTTCTTGTCAGTTATTCCAAGTCAAATGAGATGCCTGACCAGGTTCCGCTCGGTCAACCCTGCTCGAATTATTTAAGTGTTGACAGTGCCTTGGCACAACCTAACTCGAATTGTTCGAATGGTTAAAAATGTATTCAACAACTTCTCTTCTTTGTATTTTAAAAATGCTTTAACGTTTTTCACTGGCTATGGCCTGAGAAATTTTTTAGAAACATCTCTCTTCGTTCAAGTCCATTTTAGAGTTTAAGCGGCCATACTCAATTAGTTCTGGTCTGTAAGCCCTGGTGCAAAGCCTCTTGAGAGTATACTTTTCAGGCCCATAAAACAAAGTTATTCTTCACACCCTCACCTGGCATTGCATCACTTCCCCCACTAAACGTGGCGTGGCACCTGCCGTTGAAAGATCATTACTTGGTCTGCGTCCAAGTCTCTGAAGGGCTTCCAGAAATTATGTAGAAAGTTGTCGACGCTATCGCCAATGGTATTCCTGAGTAAAAAGCTTCATCATTTGATGACCTTAACTTTTACAGAAACGGTTATCTATTTCATAAAACACCAATTCCGATATGTTGTTGAGTCTGACTTGAAAACAGTGCCAATAACTAAATAACTTCTAAACTGACGTGAACTAACGTAACTGACGTAAGGAATTTGGACTTATTTTGTACTTCAAATATGTACCTTAGCTTCAAACTTGGTACAAGTATTGAATTAATGTAACCGTTCCCTTACGTTTAGTTTCCACAACTCGTGCGTCCACCTAACACTCAGAATGCCATCCAAATTTTGCTGGCGTCTCTCCAGGGATGCCCGACTGTAGCGCCTCCTCGCCTCAGTCGAGTGCGGCTGTTCATTTGTCGTTATCTGCGTGCATGCTTCAACGCCGCCATTTGTACACGCCACTTGTTACCCTAATTAATTCTCCTCATAAACCAAGGAGTGAGCCATAATTGTTTACAAAGCAAAACGGAGCCTGCAATGTCGTTAGCGTGGTCACAGGTCCAAAGCGCCACTATTTGTCATTGCGAGTAGAGTGGCCGGTGTGCGCCTGGTGAGTGATGAAGATCGTGGCAGCTCAGTAGCGCTGTGCATCCTGCAGGTCTCTGCTCTTTGTTCTCTTTTCAAGGAGTGCACTTATGATGTCGTGCCCGCACTTATATGAAGGAAATGCTCTTCCATTACAGAAGCTAATAATTTTGGGAATCCGTTTGAACTCGAGTGAGCGATCAACTGAAATTTGTCTTCGAATAAAGAAAGAAAGAAAGAAGACAGAAATAAAAATCGTTCATTCCGAAATCGGTCACATAGAATGCATATGACAATCGGTTTTTCAATCAGTAAGATTACAGCCTTAAAATTGAAAGAGAGAGCTTAGTTGAGCTCTTAGTTAGGCTAGTTGAGCGTATGTAGCTTAGAGAATCAAGTCCAGTGCATTCCAATTGATTATTGATGATATGTACGTAATATAAAATAAATGTAAAACATAGTAAGTCATACGTGATGTACTTTAAGAATTAAACGCCCGTCTACTGCCTTCAACTGCCATAGCGTCATCATTTCTACGCCTTTGTGCTCACAGAACATTGCTGCTCGTCATCAACGTCAGCAATGTTTGACAGAACATTTTATATCCGTGATGAGTAAGCTCCGATCCTAAAGAAAAGAAAAAAGTTGATTTCATTCTTGTGTCATGAGAAAAGCCTCGAAGTGAGAGTAATAATTTACAAAAGGAGGATCTTCTTAAACATCTCGCTGCTGAGGTCTGGCTGGAAATTCCGTCTGAGAGTCAGTATAAAATCCAGTGGGTGTAATTTATATCTGACGCATAGTCAAAAGTTAATTTACTGTATTTATACAGCAATAAAGCAATCGTAAATTAAACATCTTATGCGTTTTTGGGCGCTGAAAACTAATTCTGAAATCAATTGGTTTAACGTAGGTGTTTTTCTTTGGTGTGCTAGAACCGCTTCCGAATCATTTTGAAGTTCAGATCGACTTACTCCAGGATTCTTCACTACTTGTGAAGACTATATTTTAGTTACACGCACGGTTTGAAATTCGAAATGGACTCGCTGAACATAGTAGACTTGTAATGCACTGATACGACGTGGACCGGCGAATCGTGTCTCCAATGTTTGGGATTGTTACTTTTAACTAAAACGAAATTTTTCAATGGCCCAAACCACTTTTACGTAACTGAACACGTGCTTCTCTGGTCCTTCGTGTAATTCTTTAGTGTTCACTGTATTCGAATTCAAGTGTTGAACGATGACTTACCTCTCGTGTAGTTCTCAGTCATTAATTGAAATCCTCTCTTGTAAGTGAATGAGGTAGATTATTTTTCTAGAAATGTCTACAGCGTTCCTGTCACATAAACCACTCTGGAATGTTCGAGGACACTTTAAAACAAATTTTATGGGTGTGTTAGATTCATTATAAGGCGATAATCTAAGTCATTTGTCGATGTTTATTCAATACTTAACTATTTGCGTATTCTTATACCGATTAAGAATTCGGCGCGCAAAATTCATAAAATGTTCCATTTTTTGTTTTGCTGTTGTATAACTATGATAAACTTTTGACCGTGTATTCGGTTGCACCCTATGTGGTAGAGTAGCTCTAGCTTAGGCTAACGAAGAGTGGAAGCTGTTACGCTGTGCATCACACTGGAGTGATGCAGCGGTGCAGTGCTATAATGATGCAGCGGTACATTACGTCAGTGGTGCAGCGGTATGTTGGGTCAGTGGTGCAGCGGTGCAGTGGTGCAGCGGTATGTTGGGTCAGTGGTGCAGCGGTGCAGTGGTGTAGCGGTATGTTGGGTCAGTGGTGCAGCGGAGGAGTGCTGTGGCGTGCAGCGGTGCATTGGGGCAGCGATTCCACAGCCTCAGGCCCGGAGACATCACTCGGCCAGACGCTTCGTGACTTGCTCTACAATTCCCAGAAATTAAACTCGGCCCCTCACGTGGTGCATACGTTAATGATCCTCAAGCGGAGCTACTCCTGTAGGAGTTATAAAGACCAGACTCGAGGGTCACGCGTGTACAAATAACGCATTCTCTTCACTCCCATCTTCTCACAATTTTGAATTTCCGTTTTATTCAATTCATCAGAAAGCGTTGAAAAGCCTTGTAGACTATCGGACGTAGTCGTGATGACGCAAGTATCAGGTGAGGCTGCTAAGTATCGAATGGTGAAGGCATCATTCTTCGTCGAGCTTCGTTTGAGAAATTTTTAAATTAGTCCCGGTTATACGTTTTGTTTGGATATACAGAGTGTTCCAAAAAAATGTACCCCTTTTTTTGA
>VOMN01045087.1:0-14579 GCA_014899125.1 Orchestia grillus
ACTTGACTTATTTTAAATAGAAATTAAAAAGGTGTAGTTTTGATTAGAAAGAAAATTAAAAGAGTTACCAAATTTGTGAAACGAAAATCCTTCATCTTTAAATTCACAGCAGAGATATTTGTCGGCATGTAATTTACCTGCGTGGAGAATCGTAGTCAAAGTGTTAATGAGAAGTTTGGTGCACAGTGGCCTATTAGGAGCAATATTGTTAGATTATCATCCATTGATAAATTATAAAAACTAACATTTTGTTTAGAATGGATGTCCATACAGAATACCATTTCATTTTTAAACCAATAAAATAAGTTTGTACCATCTAGTCCACTATGAATAACATATGATTACATTAGGCCAAAATTTGATGTGATCATATATTATTATCAATTAATAATTAGTTTAAAGCTCCCTGCTCTATAAATGTGATCCAAAAAAAGCGAAAAAAAGAGACCATTTACTATGTACTTTAAAAACGTGAAATCTCTACTAATGTGTATTCCCACACAAAGTTCCCTGCACTTAGGTACAGCAAGTTATAAAGGAAGAAGAAGAAGAAACGATAAAGAATAATAAATGAAAAAGGCATGAAAATGAAAATAAGCAACGTGGGCACGAAAGTTAGAAGTGCCAGAGGTCTAGCTAAACCTGAGGTAACTTAACAATGTGCCCCTAGCGACACTAATCCCCCCCATAGCATACGACAGGCAAACCAAACCAACCTAACCCTATTGTCAGTGGCTTATCCTATGCCCCTGAGCGGTTAATGATATATGATACAAAATCATACTGCATGCCTCAAAAAAATGAAACTTTCACATAAAATCTTCCCCAAAATTCAGTCATCCATTCTGATTGCATCCATTGAATTATTGAGGGCGCTGTACTGTGTTGCTGCGCAGCGCAGCGTCACGGGGGCCGGGGCACGGGAGAGCAAGGTTATAGTGCATCATGTAGGACATTACGCACTATAATAACCTGTAGAGGTAGTGATCGAAAGCATTGTGTTCCTTACGGCAAAGTCTCCTGCAAGGCATGCTCATCAGTTGAGTATCGTAGTTCTTCAATTACATGAGTATCGATACTTTCACTAAGATTTAAAAAAAAATAATAAATATACGTGAATTTTTCTTCATACATATCATAGGACTGATGTTCATGGTATACTTCAAAATAGCTACTGATAAGCTGTTAAAAGCTTCAAGTGTAAGGTTCATATCTTGAAGAAGACAGATGTAATGAAAAGTTAGTCATGATAAATTAATCGAATGTACCATCCGCCAGTCAATTATTAGAGCATTCACCAACTAAATATCACATAATGTTGATGCAATAAGAAAGAGATGCTCGAGCATAATTCATGTAAAATATTCTTTATTAAAAGCGTTGCTTTGAATATTTTTATAAAAGAGAGAAAAATGTTTCTTCTATGTACAGTTAATATTTAATTTGCAACTTATTGAATGAATCTCGATAACCCAACAAAAAAGACACTTCCTTCGTTCGGAAAAAGGCACCCAAACCTTCAACGAGACTGGTTTCTCAATACACTTATTTTTTCTGGCGCAGAAGGCATTGGCTCACGACTTAACGGTAAACTGGATTACTTTGATAGCTGAAAGTTTTCTGAATAGTGAATAAATTCACCTCTGATTCAGTAGAAGTTGCAAGAGGCAATATAGCCGCTTTAGTGGCATAATGAAGATATATCTTTTGTAGTGATATTTTCAGATCTTCTTGACACATACACAACATAAATTTGACGATTTTTAGGCCTCGCAAGTGAAATTTGGTCCACATTTTCAAGATTCACCTTAATTTTCCTATGAAGCTATTAACCTGTTAACGGGTATTGACATCACATGATGTCCGCGTGGTTGTTGCATTCACACGGTCGCTGTCGATTACACAGACCGTGTGAATGCAACACCGGCCACCTGGGCGGTGACCGTTAACAGGTTAACAAGTTTTGGTATTGTAGAGGTATTGGAAAGAGGTATTCTTTGGACTAAAAAGCCCTTTCAAAGTTCACTGCTGAGCTTCCAACACGATTCAGATTCATCACATGGCTCCAAATCGACCGAACGCAGCACCTAGAAAATATTCCATCGCTCATAAGCACAAATGAATAGCCCTCAAAAAGTTCAGAGTTTAACACATACAATATTTGTACGAGGTACATTTTCGAAAAGAGAGTCTTGAACGATCGTCACGCTTAGCACCCATCACTCGACGGCTTAAAAGTTAAACTGTGATAGGTACGGGATGCTATTCCACAAGGAAGCGCTGCGCACCACATGTGGTGCACTCGCGCCTCAACTAAATTCGATAATTATAGCAGAGATTGCGATATTTAATAAATGACATATTATCGTATCTGTGTATTACTTACAATTACGCTTCCATCACCGGATTGGAAATACTTTAGTACTGTTCCTCCAAAACCAAAAAAGTCGATTGCCACAACTCAGCAGCACGTTACCAGCTCACAATTATCATGCCGCGGAGACCAGGCACAGTCAGATATAATGCAAATTATTTCTGTATAGTTTTCGTCAACTGCCAAATGACAACTAATATATAAAAAATCTTAATATTATACATGGATGACCGTCGCATATCGCAGCAAGCGGAGAACATTCAAAGTATGATTAAGTCTGAAAAAAAAGGGACCAGCGCACGGGAAGCCTTAAAATACCCGTAGGAAGAAGAAGAAATCTTTTAATTTAAAAGGTCGACAGAGTTAACCATTAGTGTTAGTAACGAACTATTTTTATTTATATAATATCAAACATTTATCAGGCCGTGACACGGCTTTACAATTAACAATTCTCGTATATCGACGACGTTTCAGTTATTTTTCTGTGCTCACTTACAAGAGCACAAGTAATCATACGAATTAGTTGGAGAGTTTGCTTGACATTTACTCGTTTTAGAATTGTGAAATAAACTAGGTTTATATTTCTGTCACCACGTCTACAACTCATAAAATGAGATTGTTTCTTAGGAGAAGTCAGATGAGAATATTAATTATACTACGTAGTCACAAATTTCGAATGTTTTAAGAAATATGAACTCGACACGCAAAAACAGAGCAAGTAATATTTAACGTGTGAACGATCCCGAGCGATCTGCTAGCAGCAGTTCCAGCGGCTCACAGGATCGGTCGGTACTCAACTAACATGTTTTGTTCTATAGTGCTTCTAGATATCTACCTCATTTTTTGGCTCCTTGGAACACGGGTAAAGGTAAAAATAATTAAATATGATTTTCTTCTCTTACGCAGTTTTCATATGCGAATAAGGAATACATTCGACAGCATTATCTACCTGCAAAATTTTCCCCCACGAATATTTATTCAAGATTTCGTATTAACGCCGTAGTCAAATATTCTCAAGCCGAAATCAAGAAGTCATATCCTTTCTGAAACCCACCTATGCTTAAAACAAAAGCCTATGTGAGACGAGACTTCCCTTCAGTCCATAGTTATTTCAACTGGAAGACACGAAAGAATAAATTTCAGTTCACATCATTTTTACTTAACTCGATGCTCAAGTTCATAATGGAATATTTTCACGATATTTTTTATAAAAGTGAAGAGCATGATGAAAACCTGAGCAATTCTTGGGGACATTGGTACGTCTAATGCACAGCTCCTGCAAGTGTTTGGGAGCACGAATCGATGCTACGATTCGTCAGGAGTCTCTCACTCTACCGAAGGTTTTTACTCCTTCAAACACCTCAGTCAAATACGATTTAAACGTGAATGTACAGTACCCTTAAATTTAAGTCCTGATTTAGTATTTGTTATTTTGCAGTAGAGACTGATGTGATATGCATTTTCGTTCTTTTCTATTCATATATTTAAGAATCCGGAATCAAATAACTAAATTATTTTTAGGCATGTGCATCGAAAACTCTGAAACTACAGTTCATACCAGCCTCTACCGTAAAATAGCTATTGCTAAATTGCGACTTGAATTTGACAGTGATGTATATTTTAGCTTTGAATCAAATCTTATTTCATGTCTTGATGAACTTACTTAAAAATCCCCCAATCAGAAATTAAAAACGTTGAAAATGTGCCATTGAACACCAAAAACTCTTTTTTTTTACTCTACTCACGATTCAAAATAAAAAGACCTTTACTCTCTACCATCACTACGAATCAAGCTACGACTTGAGGTCTACAAGTCAAAAGAACCCTTATTTATTCTTCCTTTCCCAAGGGAAGTACTCCGCAGTCCCGTAAAAACCCCCACCTGAGCCGAGGCTCAAACCCTGGTCCTTTCGGCTGTGAGGCCATCACGCTCACCGCTACACCATGGAGCCCACAACACACGTTTGGCTCGAAATTGATAGGAACTAATAGTTCATTATTAGATGATATGTACCTGCACGATCTAATATGATTCATCTTTCACCAAGCATATGCTTTGCATCGCTCAGGCCGCCGTTCCCTCTCTTCACTGTTCCCACATGTAGGATGGGGATGGAGTCTGGGAATTTCGAAACGTTTTCGGTTAAACCCCCATAACATAGGTAAATTCTTATTTTTACATGCATATATGTCCTAATATTAAGTAAACATATAAAAAATTTTAACACCAGAGAATAGCGAAACACTTAATTGTCTGCTAGTATAGATAGTATTCAATATAGCATAAATTGAAACAATAATCCCATTTTAAAATAGTATAAGTCTTAAGGCGTTTTCTATAGAAACCTTTCCTTAGAAAATGATTGATGAGAGACTTACACATTTGAACCTGCGGTAGTGGTAAAGCACTTTTTGATTAAAAAAAGATAGATTTCATCACATAGACGATATGGATAATGTGCTTTAACGAATACAAAATATTTAATCACTATCTCAACCCCTTGACAATAGATGTAGAACTGTTACAGTAGATGATACAATCAAAAGCCTAAAATGCGGCTTCAACCTTCTCAACGAATTCTACACTAACCTCTTTCAGTGGTTGTACGAAGTAATATGACAAACTAAGATACATAAAAATACGATACACTACATATCAATGAATCAGACCATTTGTTTTGACATTTGCATTAGTTTTGGGTAGCACAAATTATAGCGTTCGGTCGATCCCGTCGGACAGTAAATCCGCGTCATTTTTTGCAGGCTCCTAAGAAATACGCAGAATATCTGCGACGTGTGAAAGAACTTCCCGCTGACAATTCGTGTAAATCCGCTCATCTACTTGTTGTGACTCGCAAACCTGTTGGATGAAATGTTCCACTCCAGCAAGTAAACGTAAGACCAAAATTAAGCAACTCAAAAGATTTGCGTCGAAATTGAGCCATAATTACGGACACAGCTGAAAGAAGCAAATCACATAGGTCTCTTGGGTAATTTTCATGCTACTTAATAATCCATTGACAGTATCAGACACATTTCAGTTAGTATTTCCTCGCAGCAATTTCCAATTGAACGTCTAAGCTTATTACCAGCATCACCCTCTCGTAAAAAAAAGAGTAACATCCGCTCACGACCTACTACATGAAAGTCACGCCATCAAATTCAAGTCACAACTAGATTGAAAGAGCTACTGGTTGCTACTTTTGTTATAAGTAATCGAATGTGTTCGATACTTGCCAGATGAAAACTGAATACAAATTAAGAAGTAAAGACAGAGAATAAACCCTCCTTAGTCAGGAGCTACAATTTGACGTTGAGTAATTGGTTAATATGCTATTAATTTCGCAGGAATATTATATTATTTAAACTGAAATACTTATTCAAATAAAAGTAAAAATTTAGAAGTTGTTAATGACGTACTGCTTTCAGTGAAATGAAAATATTCGCATAGCTCATCACTCCAAGACACGGCCGATATAAAAACCAGACATATACAAAGCTGAATTCAGTTAAGAGTAAAATAGGCAATTAAAAATAAGCTCAATACATTTTTTATTGCAGTTTGATTCTCTGTATACAATACAAGAACGAAAAGAATGAATTAGGGCATCTCCGGCTCTAAATTCGTAAGTAACGTTCAAATGTATACAAAAATTTACAGGGCACGAAGAACAGGGCTGTTCCAACGCTCGAAGGAAACTAACTGAATGTCTTTCCAATGACAAACTGCGAATATAATCTAAGAAAAATTAAATAATAAAGGTACTCTAACTCATAGAAACATTTGTGCTATACACTTGAGATAGGAGCCGTCAAAACATCGGTGCTATATACTTGAGATAGGAGCCGTCAAAACATCGGTGCTATATACTTGAGATAGGAGCCGTCAAAACATCGGTGCTATATACTTGAGATAGGAGCCGTCAAAACATCGGTGCTATATACTTGAGATAGGAGCCGTCAAAACATCGGTGCTATATACTTGAGATAGGAGCCGTCAAAACATCGGTGCTATATACTTGAGATAGGAGCCGTCAAAACATCGGTGCTATATACTTGAGATAGGAGCCGTCAAAACATCGGTGCTATATACTTGAGATAGGAGCCATCAAAACATCGGTGTTATACACTTGTCAAAACATCGGCGCTGTATACTTGATACAGAGGCCGTTAAAACATCGGTGCTGTATACTTAACAGTCGAGCCGGCAAAACATCGTTGCTATACACTTGTCAAAACATAGGCGCTGTACACTTGATACAGAGGCCGTTAAAACATCGGTGCTGTACACTAAACAACGAAGCCGTCCAAACATCGGTACTTTACACTAAACAACAAAGCCGTTAAAACATCGTTGCTATACACTTGTCAAAACATCGGCGCTGTATACTTGATACAGAGGCCGTTAAAACATCGGTGCTGTACACTAAACAACAAAGCCGTCCAAACCGCATTGATGAAGTGAGTAGGGAGGGACCCGCGCAATAAGCCGCTGAGCCCGTCAATAAGTGAGGCAGATTTCACACATTGCAGGACGTCACGCAAGCCAGTAGCTCTAAAATAACGAGAGAGGCATAACAGAGCAGCCTCGCTGAGGAAGCGAGTGGCGAGCAGAAATGTAAAAAAGGCCCCCTATTACACCTGCAATCATGCAATGCTCGGTGCAAGATTTCTAGGCCCGTCACGTGATCGATGTTAAATGATAGAGTGCGCTTGTTTCATCATGCTATTCACGATGAAATTCCCTGGACATCTCGAATCAAATTCAGCATTAGTACTTGTAGTCGTTTGGCATCCCCAAACCAATATTCAAGAATATTACCTGCAGAATACTGAGTACCTAATCAGTGATGCTTACTTAAACTTTTCGAAAAATTCGTCCACATCAGAATATTTTCGTACTTTTCACAAAATTTATTACGAGAGTAATGTTTGAAATATTCGAATTAGTGTCATTCAAACACCAAAACATAATTTTTCAAAGTATATTTTAATTACTCCAAGGCGATTTTTACTCATACTTGACACTAAAAACATAATACTAATGGCTTTTGAATGCGATTTTAACGTTACAAACCTATAACGCGTAATTGAAAAAGAGATGCAGTACAAGTGGGTTACCATCGTGTCCAGGGGGTTGTTCGTTCAATACTCGGCCTAGGATACGGTGTACTTCACACTGACACAGAGGGAGAGGTAAAACGGAACAGAAGAAGTACTCGACAACATAAGATCAAATTGAAGAGTCATTTAGTGTTGCTCGACATACTGGATGCAACATCCAAACTATTCAAGAAGAGATACGTAAGAAATACGAACTAAAGAACATTACAGTAGGGAAACACGTAATTTAAGGCGAAGCTTTTCAGGAATTTCGAACAGACTATGTACGTACAGATGTATGAGAGCACACTGGTACACAAGGACTTTGTTGGGTATCATTGCATAAGTGTACGATATGAAGAAAAGCAATGGTAAAATACGCCAATACATGAAATATATACGAGTGACGTTGTACACACATGTATGCTGAGTACTTTGTGCACTGGCATTTACCTTTTAGTTAGAGAGGGGTTGCTGCTTGACGCAAATATCCTAAATAATTATAATGATTTTTTTATTTTAGTACTGAATAATTCAGCATTTCTGAGGAATTCACATGCTGCCCAGTAACAAGGTCTGTTCCTGGAACCGCGCAGAATAATGCTCGTGTCAGTGATTGTAATTTCCGGATACAAAACTCGCCAGTACCAGGAATATAACATAAAATATGTACTTATTTTTCTTTGGATTCCTCCCACACTGTCCATTCGACCCTGTACACACAGCAAGTAGGAACATTCAGGATAAGGTTCTTGTTCAGATAAGTTATATTTTGCCAAACCTCTAACACCATGCAGCCTCATAATATCAGAAAACACTACAGTTGAACATCTGTAACTGAAAACACTACATCAGTACCAATGCGAAAATTTAATATCCTATAATACCCTACCAGATGCTAGAACATAACTCCTATCTGCGAGAGAAATCTAAGGGGTCCCTCGTGTAAAGACTTCAAAATAAATGCATGGTTATGAATCTAAGCACATGATGCGAGGACTTGTCTCTAGTTCCATCAGTTTTACGGTGAGTTTTTTCTCTACCATACAGATAGGCATTAAATATTTCAAAATATGAATCATTCCACATGCCTGACATTCTCTCCAGATCATCAAGAGGTATTCGTGATCGAGCGTCCAGCCTTGTGTAGGTGTCAATTTTAGGTACGCTGAATAGAGAGGTTAATTTTGCTTCCCATCAGTTATTGATAATGAATTTTATTAAATTGATAAGTGTGGCTACTTTCTGAAACGTTTATAAATTTATTCGCATAATTTTAACATAATTTCTTTTGGACAGAACTGTTTTAACGAAGAGTTTAGATTTATTTGATTCAGATCACATTATGAGGACTTTTTCGAGTTGTTTAAAACCGCTTCAATAACGATAAGTGAGTGAATTAAGGAACACTTATGAGAGCTATTTCCACTGTATTTCCATAGCATGCCGTGACCGGCTGGGGTAAAATAAAAAATGGTAGTAGTAGTCAACTAAAGATAGTACGACGGTGAAAGTCTTCATAGAAGGGTAACCGCAATCCAATCGATAGCACTTTAGATGATTATCACCGCAAAGTGATAAGGTCAACGCAAGCAAACGGACATAAAATTACGGACAGTTTGCAAGTAAATGAGGAGTAAGCAACGCAGCTCTTGAAGTATCAGCATTATTAATATGAGCACGTACATCGAATGCATCAACAAGTGCATCAAATGAATTGAAGGTGCTTCATAAGTAATGATTTTGCTGGCCAACCTAGCAGCGAAATCGATAAAAACAAAAATCACCAAGAAGTAACACGCTCTCCAAACAAAACAGCTGCAGCAGTATCTGAAACTACACTTATACCTTATTTCAACAAGCACGAATACATTCCAAACCGGAAAATAACATGAACTGACTTCAACTGTGTTAGCTCGAAACCGTTTTGAACTATTTACTCATACTTGCGCAAGAGTGTAAAAGATTGGTGCTTGTTAGTTTCTAATCATAGTTCACTAACGACGTCGCATGCAGAAAATTACATCATGGACGAAGAAATTCCAAAACACGTGCGAAGCAGAGGTCGAATAATGAATTCTAGCTTGAGAATCGGTGGCAGAATAAAATTGGTATTCGAAGCACACTCATATGGAAAAATAACTGGAGCACAATAAATTCAACATCTTGAAATTGCCACATTGCAATGAAATAAGCGCCGTAAATTAATTTTACAGCACGGTGACGGAAATAAAGTTATAGATTCAAAAATTGAAAAGCAACATAAACATGTTGTTTCACTAAAGAGCGTAAGCACATCACTTTGTTTACCGGAAATTTTACCAGAAAACTTGAACTGACAACAGTGCGAAAACAAGCTCAGAAATCTGATTTCCGTATTAAATTTCAGGAAGAATCCTCCTGTGCTATGCCTTGAAAGTAGAAGAATAAGCGGGTACGATCAGCACCATCAATTACCATATCATAGTACCTAAGGTCCATAAATTACCTTATGTGACACTACTCTCAGTACCTGTTGTTACGACTGGAGAGGAATTATGAAATCAGAGCACCCATGGCGGAGCTTTTTCTGGTCCCTCGCTCTACATATGCTGCTAGAAAGCAGAGTTTTCGCGTGAGTGAAGGCTTTGTATCCAGTCACGTACACGCGGATCTGAATACAAGGACGGGCACGCAGGAGTCAGATATTTCCTCAACAAGGTAACGACACAGAGGGAAGAATAAACATCAATACCCACGAATGAAGAGCGAAGAGCGACAGCAAGAGCTAGTCAGGTTCACGCTGAAGCCGGCGGTGGTTGGCTGTATCGATTGGGCACAGACAGGCCAGCCGGTGACGGTGGGAAAGAGAGGAGGATCCAGCAAAAAATAAATCCAGGAAACTGAAGTAAGCATCGAAGTAAAACTTGTCACACTACACCAAGTTCCTCTCACTTATGAATTAAAGGTAAACTTACGCGCCAAATGTACCACGAGGTGAACCAAGTTTACCGAGACTACGCGAATGCATGTCCTCAAATCTATGAACAGTTTGCTGAGCTCTACAAATCTCTGAAGAAGAAAATCCAAGCCCTGGAAAGTGACCAGAGTAAAATTTTCGTACGGATGAAGCGTAATGTTTATAAGAAAGAGGAGATAGTGGTCACAATTTTGTAATAAATAAATTATGTCAAGTATGAAACATGTCGCTTTATTGGACTATTTATGGGAGAATTAAGATTAAAAATTGTAGTCATGGCAAAAAAACGTTCCTGGTGTGCTCTCAAATCTACTCAGAATTATAGCTAATCCTGGTAAATTAAATATTATGAATAATACAGAGCAAGAGCAAAGAAGATAGAATTTTGACGAAGCATAAGAAGATTGAGATGTTTTTGCTAAAATTTCACTACTTATTGAAGCTATTTCAAGGTAATGAGAACAGATTCTGGAAATCAACAGTGGTCGTGAACTTATCCTATCGATGGCGGTGTGGCCAAGTGAGCGTGAACGCATTCAAAACATTCACGATAACTCGCATGTCTCAAAAACAAACTAAGTATGCACTCGCAAGCCATAAAAACAAACTAAGTATGTACTCACAAGCCATAAAAACAAGCTGTAAAAACCCTTTTAATTGCGATTCAAGTAGCGAATATCCGTTAGTAAATGATTCACATAGGAATATGTATTAGGATTTTTTACTTACTCGTGTTGATGCATATCCTGCTGCACTAACTGCGAATTCTGGCGTGATGTATTCACCAGCACGTAGTTCGCCTGGGACTCCTCTTCGCGGACACCTGCTGCGTTCTCTCGGGACGCGATATAAATGCGCTTTTCGTTCGAGAAAATACAGTGATACCAGATGAAATTAACAACACACGAGTTCAGAAAGTAATGAAGATTTTTATCTGATCAGAAAATCCATCAGAAATGTAGGACCGAAAACGGAGATGGATTGCAAATGAGAAGACGAGACGTCGGGGTGGCGTTCAGTTCGCTTTATCTTCATTGCGTGGAAAAATTAAATTAGGTCCGACGAAGCGCTTGGGTACTTTGAAACGGGCTTTAAAATTAATCACTGCAACAAAATGAAAATCTAAACAGAAATGTTAAAAAAGTGAGTGAAAATTTTTCACAACGAATCAAGAGCTCTACTGTACACACAACCGTTGTTGGAAGGATTAACGGATTAATAGATGTTATGACAGAAATTCTCTAACGGGTGAGTACCTTAAAAGAATTATAGGAGTTCAACTAGACGAAAGAAAAAGGATGAAACAATGGTAGGAGTTCAACTAGACGAAAGAAAAAGGATGAAACGATGGTAGGAGTTCAACTAGACGAAAGAAAAAGGATGAAACGATGGAAGTAAAAATAACGCGTAAGAAATATGTTTAACAATATTGTATATTGTTTGAAGTAATTTTCCTGGAATTATCAGATAATTAAGAATGATAAATATTCGATTTTTTAATGAAAGATTACTTTACTGAATCTCTTACAAAAAATAATGCAGTTTAATGATATATGCACCCAGTTTACCAACATATTTTCCCCCTTTTAATAATAGACTAGTGGATGCGCAACGCCAAAAATGGGGGGACAAATGATATCAAATTCTTAAGTGCCCTCTTATTTAATAACATAACTCTGACTTGAAATAATGTTATTTTCAGTATCACTGATACGGACTGTCTTAGCTGACAGTCTCGCTAATAGTTTAGGACAGACGGAAGGACCAAGCTAGCAACACTGGGCTATTGTTAAACAGTGGGACTGTTTATGCCAGTAACAAGAAATTCTGGAGAGTAAGAGGCATTGAAATCACAAATGGTTATTTTTGCTTCATCTTGGGTAAAGTTTTTTAATTGTCAAAAGATGTCTAATGTCTGGAAAACATTATCGTCAGCGATACGGTTTTTCGTTACACGTAACAATACAATGCAAAAATGGTTTCGTGTTATGTCGTGTCAGAAAGGAAGGGCAAGTTTCAAGACGACATATAATTTGATGGCTCGTTGAATTCGTGTGATGCCCACTTGTCCAGGTACTTTACCTCTCCAATTTGTTTAAGATGGTCCAATACTGTAGAAATCGAAGCATCAAATCTTAAATGCTAACGCATGTTGTTTGAGATGAATCCTCTTCCACTACTGCTTCCAACTCATCGTTATCGCTTTTGGTCGCAGACCTACCACGGGACTGATTTTTTAGATTAAAATCTCCGTCCTTGACCCTCTTAAACTATCGACGAATCCTAAGCTCAATCGCCACACATTCACTCAACGCCTCATAGATGTTTTGAGCTGTCTGAGAAGCATTTGTCCCACGACGCAACTCCTATGAGTTCAAAAATATTAATTTACAATAACTTAATCACAAAATAGTCTGTCATCATGAACTGCATCTGTAAGAGCTGTGAAGAAACTGTTCAATGATGTGAAATCAAGAATTGACAAGAAACAACATGAAAGCTAAATCCGTCAAACATTGTCAATAGGGGAATAGGACATTCCATTTTTAATTAACTGATGGTAGATCTATTATATGTTATTGAGTTGTCTGGAAAGTTCGAACCGATTTTTATTAGTTCATCTTTTGACTTATTTTACAACATGATTGACTCCGGCAAATAGGATTTAAATGCACCTCTATCTAGAGCACAGTTCAAGCTATCTTTTTATGGAGGGTTTGAGATCCGATAACCAGGATTAATTCTACAACCCTTCAAAATCGAAGATAATAAATTCATTTTGGCACTTGGTACTTTTCTATTTCTATAGAAGAAAATATGCCTTACTAACAACCAAAGAAATATGAGCAGTTTACGATAAAGATTCTTTATCCGAAAAAAACGTACGAAAGTAGTTCCCGAGGTTCCGAGCTAGAAATTGTAGCCTAATTGATAAAGAGTGATCAGGCAAACTACCCTCTGCAGATGAAGACCAAATCAAGTCATTAATTGAGAATAACCTACATTGAACAACCCTAGAAATGGCAGAAGGCTTTAACCTACAAAAATCTTCCGTTCATAAGCCCCTGGTAAAGCTTGGGCTCCTAAATCGCTACGATGCTTGGGTGCCACATGACTTGAATGAGAAGAACCATTTGGATCGTATTTTCATGTTATTTGCTATATAAACTCAATGAAAATGCGCCTTTTTCAAAGCAAATTGCAACAGGAGATGAAAAACGGATTGTTTAGCGAAATGTTCAGAGAAAACGATCCTGGAGTGAGCGATACGAGCCTCTCTTAGCCACCCCAAAAGCGGGTCTTCACTCGAAAAAGTTTTGTTTTATGTCTGGTGGGATGGGAAAGGAATTCTGTACTATGTATGAGCTTCTCTCAAGTAACCACCCAATTAATTCGGAGAAATATTGCTCACGACTGGACGAGTAAGAAGGAGCAATTCAAGAAAAACGTCCAAAATTGGCCAACAGGAAAGGTGTCGTTTTCCATCAGGATAACGCGAGATCCCACGTTTCTTTGGATATCAACTTGGCAAGGCCGTTAATTTGACTTAAAAATATACCTTGATGAATTCTTTGCCATGAAATCACCAAAATTCTGGGAAAAAAGTAATTTCAAGTTAAAGGGAAGATGGAAAAGCATTGTGCAACAAAATTGTTTAGATTTAGTTGATTAATATTGTAGTGGCGCAGATTTACTGACCTATTTCTTCGCTTTAAAAATCGGCATGAACTTTCCGGACAACCTGACACAAGTATCGTTATAAATATAATTTACTTGAATTAGATCAAACTTGTTAGACACACTCTCAGGGGGCATAGGATAGGCCATAGGCAAAAGGATTAGATGAGTTAGGTTTGTTTATCCTCTGTAATGGGGACTGGCCACCTCAAGGGAGCATTGTTAGGTTACCTCAGCTGTAGATAGGTTTCTATCTTTTGAGCCCCGTTTGCTTCATACAATTTTCATACCTTCTTCGCTATCTTTTATTTGTCTGTTGTTTCTGTGCGTAAGGAATTTTGTTTCTCAACCCACTTGTCCATAGATTCTAGGTTTTCTAAAGTCCACATTAAATGGTCCCTTCTTTTCGCTCTCTTGAGTAGGGGTATATCATACGACTTTTTTAACATTTTCATTTATTGTTTC
>VOMN01045093.1:0-66308 GCA_014899125.1 Orchestia grillus
TAATTTTTTATTTCTCGTTCAACGATGCAATGTGCATGCTACAGACTCGAGCGCTGTTCTTACGACCTCCCATGCCTGAATAATGTACCATGTACGTACTGTAAGCGAACTTCAAAGTGAAACCGAGTCTCACTATTAGACTCGCATAAAATGTTGCAGTGGTGGTTAAGTCCGTGGTATTATAATGTGCGATACGTTGAAATTTATTCGACAGTGCAGCATTTCTCCGAGTGAATTTCTATAGAAATTTAAACTTGCCTAAATGATAAGACTCAAAAAACTACATAATTAATTGGAGGCTCTCCCTTGTGACGTTCATAATCAAAATACTACAGAGAAAAGTATAATGTATTTGTTAGTCAATTAAGTAAAACCAAAACAGTTCATCAAAAAGCCATTTACATACAAAATGTAAACTTGTACTCAAGATACTTTTTTCCCTAACGCCCTGTATACTGTAGCTGCATGCTACAGGGTCATCCAATTAGGTGGGAAATGAGTGCAATTACTTCAGCAGTAGTTTTTGGAGTACCGTAAGGCATCACTAGGCTTTCAATTTTTTTTCAGTACTTTCAAATTCATTTCACGATGCTTTTCTCGCAATTCCTTTTTTAAACGCACTCCTAACGGCTTGTGCCAGGAGTATATGATCTACGATTCCAGCATCTTATGAAGCACGAAGACCCGCCTAGAGAGCTTGAAAATACTTAAAAGATATTAGTAATATAGTTACACTTGAAACCAACGTAAGATACTGCTTTATTTTTGTCTCCGCTGGAAGTCTGCTTCTCGAAGTTGCTCTCACTTTTGAAGACGCCAAGTTAAAACGGGAAGAAAAAAATTTCGTTCGAGCTTCCAGCATATTATTATCATTCACAATCCTCGTGAGCAAATCCACAACTCAAATCACGGACAATACAGTTATGTTTTCCAATGAAGTGCAATAATTTTTTTTTAAATAATTTGAGTCATTCAACCCAATGAATTCATAGATATTTTACTACTATAATGCAGTTTGGAATACCGACTGCTAGATCAGTATTCCAGAGTTGTACAAGATTACATGAATTTTTCGTTTATATCGAGAATAAGATTAGTTTTCAAGAAACTAAGTACGAAATGGTTCTTCAAAAAAGATTACAAGCAAAAGACGACGTCCCGCTGAAATTCTGTAGAGCCTGATATTACCAGCTCCTCCAAGGAAAGGTGACGACTACTACTCCCTTTAAAATCCCAGATTGGATTGCAATATATATACATATTATATATAAATAAATCATTATGCTCGGTTCACATCCCAAAACGATGCCTCATCAATACCGAAGTAAGCTATATGTTGACGAGGATTATTCCCATCAATCAATAGTCAGCTTCAGGAGCCACAGCGTCCGTATCTGCATCTTCCCATACTCAAAGTTAACTTCAAAGTAATAACATCGTCCACCTACACAGATTTAAGACCACCAGAAAGTATTTTAATTCACAATCGCAGTCCGTCGATCAATAATCATCGTACTTAAATGTTCGTACGCTGTACTTTGACCTTAATATTTAAGATTAACCAATTCATTCAGTTCTTGTAAGTTACATACCTAGTGTAACCTTAAGCTATCTTTGTTATAAATCATAGATGCATTGTATGACTTCATTTCTATATAGGCTACCCTAGAGCCTTGTAGCTTATTCGGGCCCACATATGGCATATGTCCTGATCCCGGTTCTTTGTCATTCCTCATTTGATTGTAAATATGCATTTGATGTAAATTACTTGTAGTAAATAAATGTTTCTAAATGTTTTTTTTACTTCGGCACCACCTCAAGTACTTGTTTAGAAAATTTGAATTTGGCAGGCTGATTTTCGAGTTGGTACTTTTTTCGCATTGTAAGAATATTGACTGCTGGACTGTTGCGCATTACACTTGTGTGTTTTTTCTTTCTTTATCAAAGATTTTTTACTGATTGATGAGTGTCGTATACGCTCAAATGCTATGAATTTTATTAAAGCTTTTATAAAATAAGTTACTTCTCTTATCCTTAATGACTTTCAGTATCAGGATACTTCTTTTGCTACTGTAGTGCTGTTCCGCGGCACCACTTTCGAAACTGGAATTAAATGCCAGAAGAAGAAAAAATATCCAAGGAAAAAATTCACTTAGTTGTATAAAATATTTCCCATGTTTTAGGCCTAATACTAAATGTAAAATAAATATTTCCGAATTAATATTTATTTTCTGATCTATACAAATACATGCCAGACATTATGAGTTGTTGATTGTCTCCCTAAGTGCTGAAAATAATTTTTGACATCCAAATCAATAAATTAATAAATACAAAATTCATTATTCTTATAAATAAATTTATCTATCAGTCGTGGAATGCCTGTTCGGTATGTTACTACAGCAAATTTGCAAAACGAAAAGGTTTCAGATGGCTCTTTCTTTATAGTGGTTTTCCCCGCTAATTTGTCTAGATAGTAGATACGAGCCCAGCTGACCCGGCGCTTTCAGCTGTCGTTTTATATACTACGTTCATATCCCTGTTTAGAAGACCTTTGTTTCAAAATGCTCTCGCTCAGCCGAACATCGCTTCGCTTATGCAACGTAAACACATTGAAATTGTTTAACTCTTAAGTTTTAAATCTTACTGTAACATATTTTTCAACAGTGTGTAACGTTATCGTTGTCGCATAGTGCTAAAATTAGAAACGATTTAGGATTTGAGTCCTGAGCAATTAATAATGACAGGATCGACTCGATAACATAGCTGTACAGTTGTGCTTGTTTTAGCTACTGGTTTTTTAATTGTGTTTAGGTCCCTAAAAGCACAAACTTGTAAAATAAGTACTCATATCTGTTCTTTTTAGCCTTCAGATAAGATGTATTACATTTTTATGCCATGAAAGTGCCAATTGATTAAAAATTAATTGACATTCATCTACTACCACCATAAATATATCCATAGCTTAGCTGAGTGCCTGTTGTCATACTTTTCAGTTGAGCTTAGGAGTTTTGAGTGTATCCAGGAAAATGTTGAATAGAAAAGTTTTAAAGAGTATTTCCCAATAGGACATGTATACCTTCATTGCCTTATTTGTATTCATACTAAAATGTGAACTTGAAGTAGTATTTATTTTTGACAAATGTTCTTTGTTGCTTATACTTACACTGTGTTTTGTTTAGTTTTCTAAGCTGAGATATCAATATGCACAAAATGTTTTTTATCACACCAATGAACTCAAGTCAGATGAATGTATTCTACAACATGGTGAGTTTAATATTTATTTTACTATGGCAGCATAGCCAACTGCACAGAGAATGTTATTCATTGTACAGCCTTTATTTTTGTGTCATTGGGTTGGAATTTTTTTTAGTGCCCGAAATCTATTTTCAAAAGTTTATAATGGGAAAATATGGGAAAATTTAGCTTGTATTATACAATCTGGTTCCCATTCCTATGCTTCTTTCCAGTTACATTCAGGTTATGCTAGTTACATTAGATTAGCAAAGGTTTGTTTATTTAATCATGTAACATGATAATGCTGATAATCAGAGTATGAAAATGTGACCCAAATTTCTATAGTTTGCATCATTATATGATGTTAGTTTGGGAATGATTTAGGTATCTTCCACTATAACTTCTTCTATGGTTTTAAAATGTTTAAAAACAAGTTTCCTCTTGTCAAAAAAATTCCTTTCCAATGTCACAAAAATGAAGCCTGTATGTAAATAGGATATTCTATGCAGTTGGCTGCAGTAAAGTAAATATTAATCCTTGATGGTTTTGTACCTAGCTGCTAAATATAGCTATATAATTGAATATGAGAAAACTTTCATGTACTTGAATAAAATATTGGGTTGCCTAGAAAGGTTATGCATGTTTAGTAGTTCAAATTTTGACTTAAAAATATGATTAAGTCAGAAAAAAAAAGTTTGACTTCACCTCCATTTAGAGCATAGTTCAAGCTATCTTATTGTAAAAATTAGTTCAAGACCCTGTGACTTATGTTAATTTTGTAATACTTGAGTAGTTCAAAACGAAAGTTAAAAAATTTATTTTGTCACTTGATGCTTCTTTATTTTATATAAAGGAAAAATACCTCACAAATAAAAGGAATATGTGCAGTTGATGGTGATGATTCTTTATCTGGAAGAAATTAAAAAGTAGTTTGCAAGGTTCCAAACTAGATATTGTAGCCTTATTGTGAAGTGGAAAGGCAGACCATCCTCTGTGGATGATAACCATGGCAAAATCAAATCATTAAATGAGAATAACCCCCATTGCACAATGCAAGAATTGGCAGAAAGCTTTAACCTATCAAAATGTGCCATTCATGTGCATCTGATAAAGCTTTAGTTTGCAAGTTGCTACAGTGTTTGGATGCCAACATGACTTGACTGAAAAGAACCTTTTGGATTGCATTTCCATTTGATTTACTTTATAAATTGAATGAAAATATGCCTTTTTTAATGCAAATTGGGGCAGGAGATGAGAAATGGATTGTTTATGTAAATGTTTAGAGAAAATGATCCTGGAGTGAGCAAGATAAGCCTCCCAAAAGCAGGTCTTCACCCTATAAAAATTTTGCTTTGTGTCTGGGAGGAATTGGAAAGGAATTCTGTACAATGAGCTTCTCCCAAATAACCAGACAATTAATTCTGATAAATACTGTTTACAACTAGATGAGTCAAAAAGCAGCAATTCAAGAAAAACTTGCAAAATTGGACCAACAAGAAAAGTGTTTTCCATCAAAATAAAGCAAAATGACACGTTTCTTTGGAATCCAATTAAAAATTGATGCAGCTTGGCTGAGATATATTACCCCACCCTTCATATTCACCAGGTATAGCTCCTTTGGGCATCCACTTGTTAAGTTCTTTATAAAATAGTCTTAATGATTAAAATTTTATGCACTTGGATGACTTGAAAAAATACCTTGATAAATTCTTTGCCATGAAACCACTGCAATTCTAGAGAGAGAGTATTTTCAAGTTAAAGGGAAGATGGAGATGCATTTTGAAGCAAAATGATTCATATTTAGTTAGTCAAAAATGTAACACTACTTCTTCCCTTTCAAAATCGGCTCAAATTTTCTGGGCAATCTAATATATAGGATTAATATCTGCATAACATTATAAATGTTATGAAATTCATTTCAATAAAAATGTTCATCTAGTTTGAGAACTTGATTTAAAAGTTTTAAAGTTTTAATTTCCTTTAAATTCTCATTCCATAATATCCAAAAGCAAGAACTGTGAGAGTCATCTGTTATTTTACATCTTGTCTAAACATTCATTAGATGGTTGTGACAAACCCTTCTTTGCATAAACTAAATGACACACTGATCAGTAAAATTTATTGAGTGAAAGGTAATGTTGAAGGGATAAAATCTTTTTGACTAGAATGCAGTTTTCTTGCGTGTAATTTTCAATTTTCTTTTATAATAACTTGCAAAATTTGATTTTTTGACATGGGTCCTCTTACAAGACCCTTGTACCTGACCATCTGGTACGCCCATCAACTCCTTGTAGAGTTAATCCTAAGCATGTTGATTTGTAAAGGGAATAGAATCTATTATGCTTTATATAAGGCAAAATTGGAGCATGACATGGAAAAAAGTGTTATTTTGTAGCATTAGGCTAGTGTAGGTGATTCAGTTGAGCTCTTTTTTAATGCGATTAGATTATCAATAGAAAATAAGAGAAAAATATTTATTGTAAATTTTAACATGTTTCAATCAATAGGTGAAGAAAACATGTCAATAAATTGATGTTTTTGTGTTGCATCATGTTGTGAGTGTGCCTGTTGCTCACTTTTGCTTTAGTTTTGTTATATTTAATTTTTTTTAGAGGTTTGAAAACCTCCATAGAAGTTTTCAACAAACCTTTTTTTTTCAGAGCATCAGTGTCCGGCTGCAGTCAACCCTCGTTGTGGCTGAACATGACAATCAGAAGTTGAATCCCATTACCCTGAATGCCATCACAGCTGCTTCCAAAATTGGTGGGGATGTCACTTGCCTGGTTGCTGGAACCTCCTGTGCTGCTGTGAGTGGGCCTTGTGCATGTCTTGGACTTTCACATTTCATCAACAATGGTTTGTACTATTACCAATGGCTTCATTAATTTGGTTTTATTCCAATTCTGCATCTGTCTTCTTTATAACTTCAGAAATTTTTAAGTGCATGGTATCACATTCTTCATTGAAAAATTGCACAGAATTTTGTCAATTTGCACTTACTAGAATGAACAAGCATTTGCTGATGAGTTTAAAATTTAATTGAATAAGGATTTAACTTTGATTTTTCCACAACTATAACAGGCTTCATTCACCTGTAGTAATGCTGCAATACCTACTGGATAACTCATTTTCAGGGTAGTTGCACCCTCTTCAATTTTGATTTAGTCAGTACTATGAAGAATGGGAATTATTACTTTGTGGTTTCTTGTAGGCACATGCTGTGTCGACTCATCAGGGTAGATGTTGACCGTGTCAGTAGATATGCAAAAAACTGTTCCTTTCTTTAGCTTTATAATTGGATTAACCATCATGGGTAATGTTGAATTATTTTCATGTTTGTCATAAAAGGAGATGTCATGTAGGGTTACCATCATAGGTACTGTTGAATTATTTTCATATTTGTCTTAAAAAGAGATGCTGTGTAGAGTAAGCATTGCCTAGGCACAGCACATGCCTAGTTTCTGGAAGTGTCCCAGCTGTGGTATAAACATGATCTCTGAATTGGTGTATGATACCTATTAACTTCACTTTGAAAATGTTATCTTATATATAATTTTTGTATATTGGTACTCCTTAGATTTAAAAACTTAATTTATCCCATTGAGTTTTGTGTGAATGGATTCAACGCCAGGTAACTTGCCATAGTGAGTTTCTGTGTTTTGAAGGTTGCTGCTGAGGTTGCCAAGGCTGCAGGAGTGAACAAAGTGCTGCTGGCAGAGTCAGCAGACCTGGCTGGCTTCTTACCCGAGCGTCTCACGCCTGTTATTTTAGCGAGTCAAACACAGTTCAAATTTACTCACATTCTAGGTAAGACACTTTCCCTTAATTCCTAGTCACATATTTTTAGATTTTTTCATTTCCAGCACATTTGCCTTCTCTGTATTATTAGCTTGTTCAGTAAATATGAGAATTGTTTCAAGTATGGGCATTCAAGCTGCAAATCATGACCATGCTAAGTGAGCACTTGAAATGTTTTGAAGTCAAATGATATACTTTCATTGATTTGAGTCTTTTCTGTGAGGTACTCTGGAAAGTAGATGTGATTGCACTCTTTCAATAGGCATCCCACTGGTCATAAGTATTGTAATGTGTGATGGATGTTGAATCCATTTCTTGAATACTTATTTTTTTCTTTTCATATCCAGTTTCAAAAGAAGCTTTATGTTCTTATGCAAATGGAACTAGAAAATATTCACCATAACCCCTCAGGGAGCATAGGATATGCCATCGGCATTAGAGTTGTGTTTGATTTGTGTGTCTAACGCCATGGGAACTGATCTCCCCTAAAGAGCTCTGTTAGGTTGCCACAGCTATAGCAAGGCTTTAGGAACTTCTAGGTTTCGTGCCAACTTTGCTTCTTTCCATTTTCATGCCTTCTTTGCTGATTCATTATCTTTTCTTCCTCATTTCTTCCTCTTCTTTCTTAACTTGCTGTTTCTATGCACAGGGAATCTTGTGTGGCAACACACCTGCGCCTGAATTTCACATTTTCTAAAGTCCGTGCTAAATGGTCGCTTCTTTTTGCTCTCTTGAGATTGCTTTTAGTGTGGCTAGGATGCTTTAAGTTAACTAATAGATAATAATATTCAGTGTCATAAAACAATAATTTTCTCAACTATGAAAATCTGGGAGCCAAGGCAATCTCAATACAAATAAAAAAGCAAGACAAGCCACATTAATTTCAACCCTGGATTGGTAACCCTAAATATAAGGCTGGGTGAAGGAGAGACTCTTAGTCTTAAACCCATTGGAAAAAATGGAAGGCAAACTACGGAGTATGAGAAACCCGAGGTTACCATTCCGGGGTTAAAAATGCATTTCCATAAAACCCAATTCGAAATATTTTGGCTTATGGCCATCTTCAGTGAAAAAGAAACTCCGAAAATACTGAATTGAAACTAATTTAGTACGTGTAATATAAAATTGTATCAAAAAATATAGAAAAATCAATACCACACAACCTTGTGAAACAAGAAAATAAAGGCAAATTAGAAATTAAAGTTTCAAAAAAACAAAGCGGAGATGCAGATAATATCTGAATTGAGCTTATTGAGCATTTGAAGCAGGTTTATGCTTGAAAATAAAGATTCTGAAATTCATACATGTGGATAACATTTTGCCTACAATTGGATAGAAAATAGATTAGTTGAAACCCAACTATTGCACTTTTCAGAATGTTCTCGAACAGCTGAAAATAGGAGCACTAACAAAGCAGCATCTGTTCCGAAATTCCTACCAGAATGCTCACTGACTCTGGAACAGAGAGTACGAGATGTACGCCCAATGTACTCTGATGCACAACTAAACTTATAAACAAGAGAAGCTTGTATTCCAGCAGAAAGTTTATCCATATAATTGAAAAGAGAACCCATTCTAAAACTATTCACTAAAACAATTTTGAAGCACACGTTCTTAAAATAATTCACAAATACTACTGCCAGTTCTTTTCTCAGCTCCTCACCTTGAGCACCAAAATAAGAAAGTAAAGTGCATTATTTTTTCGAGTCCATATTTGTGCCTGACCATCATTCTCCGTAGCACCTGTTTTGTATTCTCCCAATAAATCTTATTGACAGCTGGTTCTCGGTAGCACACGGTTTAACCTTGAAAACGTGGCACTTTTCATTTGATACAGTATGTTGCATGTGGATATTGCATAACTTGAATTAAACAGGAGGGTGCCGGCGCCCAATAGAGGGTATCACCTTCCATCGATTATCACACAAGTAATAGTGTCATGACGTGCAGCTGGCGCCACCGCCCTAGGGAAGTCTCTGCTCCCGAGAGTAGCTGCTAAGCTTGACGTGGCACCGGTGAGCGACATCATTGAAGTCAAGGCAGCCGACACATTCGTGCGCACCATCTACGCGGGCAATGCTCTCCAGACCGTCAAGAGTTCTGACCCTGTCAAGGTAAAGCTGCCTGTTTTCTGAAGTCCTCTGTCTCATAGCTGAGAAAAATTAGAAAGTTGAATGAAGTCTCGGTACATGTTATGCAGGCATGCTCTCCTCTCTATGTAGTGTTCGTATTAAGTATGGATATTTCTGTTGGACACCTTACAATGTGACTTGTTATGTTTTTCTATCAAACCGTGAGCACATCTCAAAATCGTTCAGTTATGTTAGACTTAAATACTGTCGCATTCAGCGGCAGATTAGCAACTGTGACGTTTTCAAAGTTTGGTCTTTTCTAAAATGATGTCATGTAATTTTATTCTGAACTTTATTTGATACTTCAGCTCCCATTTCTTGAAACATTCATGTAAAAGATTAAACTTGCGACCTAGCATCGTAGAGACCCGTTTGACTTCTGTGCACCTCTCGAGTTTGGTTTCGAAATTACTCTGATTTACTGAATATCATGTATATTTAACCGAGAGTTGTTGAAAATGGTTTTGTCTGCTGAAGAAAAAACTAATGAGTTCTAATACAGCTTTTATGATTGAATTTAGAGATAATTATCAACTGTTTCTGATTGATTTGCTATAACCATTGTTAGCCGAACTGACCATATGTTTGATATTACAACTCGCTTTCAAATTTGGTCTCACTTCTTACTTTGAACTTCAAGATGTAGTCAGAAAATGAATATATTCTTAGCCATGAGATTCTGTAGTACGATCCTCTCGAGTGAGTCGGACCACAGAGGTGGGAAGCCTCGATGGCCCATGAGTTTAGTGATTAAATTTCTTGAGAGGCAAGTGATATTGTTAGGGCCTAACACAGGACTACAGTTCGTCATTGGTTGCAGGTAGTGAGCATTCGAGGAACAAATTTCGAGGCGTGCAACCCTACCGGCGGTTCTGCAGCGACTGAGAACGTCACCCTCCCTGAGCTCGACACGAAGCTGTCCAAGTTTGTGGGGCAGCAGCTGACCAAGCAGGACAGGCCTGAGCTGAGCTCTGCTAAGGTGAGCACCCGCTGCTCTCTCACTCACTGTGCTACTCTCACACTCTCTTCACGCTACTCTCACATCACGAAGTCCTTATATCTGTGTGAACATGCGAGTGTTCATGAAAAGAAATGCCAAATTTCATTTTCAGTGTATGGTGATCTCTCATATTATCTGTCTGTCTCGAGCAAACACTAGCTCTGATCTAAGAGCATTAAATAGGGATTTATGTTCCTTTTTTAGTTCTTAAACTGTGTTCTTTATCGTCTACCATGTAGATATTTTTAGTCGATACGTATTCTCTGTCCTGCGTTCCTTACAATTGGCGTTCGAAGTTATTTAGTGTTGGTTTTCTAACGGAGTAACTAGGTAGTTGTTTAGGATCTGAGGCCCACTCGATGTACTGGGTTGGCTGCAAAAAAAATTTCATTTTCTTCAAATACCTACAACTCCGTAATTAGTGGCCGAAAAACTTCTATATGGTCTCATTTTCACTGTACTTTCACCAGGTTGAACCATTCCGCATTTATAAAAAAGTTCACAAACAGATGAACGAAAAGCGTGAATCGTTTTTTTCGCCATTGTGCGAGGGGATTTCTAAATGCACTGAAGAGAACAATGACGATTTTAGTTTATTACAGACTCCGTGCGACTTTTCCTTTGGGGGTCATCTCAAAAATGATGTTTATAAAACGCCTTCACACGATCTTGAAGAATTGCGTTATCGCGTAATTTAAAATGTTATTGAACTTAGAAACCATCCAGAAACTATTAGAAAATCAATGCTAGGAATGAGAGTCCGATGTCTAAAGTGCCTCGAAAACAACGGTGGTTATTTGTTATAATAGGAACAGTGTGTTCTTGTGTTTGAGTTAAAAGTTAAAATTTTGATATGAGAAGTCTATTATCTTCATTTTCCCTTTATTTATACTGTACGTTTACTACTTTTATTAATTAAAAACATAGACTGCGTCTTTAGAATTGCCCTCGCGCAATGGCAAAAAAATGACTCTCACTTATTGTTTATCTGTTCTTGAATCATTCCTGTATGTGCAGGATGATTTAACCTGGGAAAGTACTTTTGAATGGCAGTGAAAATGAGGCCGTATAGAAGTTTCTACGGCCATTAGTGACGGAGTTGTAAGTATTTAAAATCAGGATACTTTTTTGTGGCCCACCCTGTATTGTAAATAAACGATAATATAATGTGCACCCAGTTGCAGTTCAGTACAAGAAATAAAAACACTTTTTTGCGCTTCCATCCTCGCAATTCTAATTTTCCTTACACCTATATTGACAATAGAAGGCCAAGTTGTATGGCTCACGATTAAGCAACGCGTATTGAGATTAGATGTAACAGTAATTACTATTAGTAATCAATTCTTGTGGTTGCCATACAGTCAGTAACTTTTGATAATATATTGCATTGATGTGTTGGGGAGCTATACAGTCACTAATTATTAGTACAACATTGCATTGATGTGTTATGGAGCTATACAGTCACTAATTATTAGTACCACTTTGCATTGATGTGTTGGGGAGCTATACAGTCTCTAATTATTAGTACTACATTGCATTGATGTGTTGGGGAGCTCTACAGTCACTAATTATTAGTACTACATTGCATTGATGCGTTGCAGAGCGTGGTGAGCGGAGGACGAGGTCTGAAGAGCGGGGAGAACTTCGAGCTGCTCTACAAGCTGGCGGACAAGCTGGGCGCAGCCGTGGGGGCGTCGCGGGCCGCTGTCGACGCTGGCTATGTCCCCAACGACCTGCAGGTCTGCAGCTCTAGTGCTCATGCCAGCGGTGTGGGGGATGTGGTGACTGGCAGGCTTTGAGACATCAGGTCACGTGCCCAATGATGCTTTTAGCTTTACGTTTTCCAGGTGTTTCAAGCCGTGAGTGACTTTTTTTGAAAACGAGGCTTAGCAAAGTACTTTTTTTGAGCCGTAAATGACGTTAACAATAATTGGGATGTTTTGTGGTTGTGCGTGCAGCTTTTGTGGCGACAAATATCACGAGGTGTGATTTAGGAACTTTGAGTGTACCGAAAATCGACTTTTCCTGGAGGTGACTCCCATCTAAGGCTGAATGGCCTAAATTACTTGTCCAGTTGAATTAAATGTCAGAAATATGTTCAGTGCACCATTGTGAATTAGGTAAAGGGTTTTTGTGTGTGTACATGTAATAATTGTTATTGAACCTTTTAGTAATAGGCTTCGTATCAGACTTCTAGAAATATTTTTCTTTAATAAATAATAAATATTTAACTTGAATAACGAATCAAGTGCAAATGCAGTTTGTTCATTTATGAGGGTTAGTTTTTTCATAGAATGACTTGATTGTATGTTTCGTAGTTAACCTAGTCCACCTCGCGTATAATGTCCTACAGCATTGGCAAAATTGTGATTATGGTTCGTTATTAAATGCTGGTAATGGCCCACAGGGGGGCGTAGGATAGGCCATAGGCTCATGTTTCTAGTGTTCCTTCGCTTCAGAATTTTCTTCTAAAAATTATCTCTTATTAGGCAATAGAGTTAGGTTAGTTAGGTTTGTGTATCCTATGCTGTGGGAACTGGTGTCCCCAGGGGTTATTGTTAGGTTACCTCAGCTTTAGCAAAGCCTTCGGGACTTCTGTCCTTTGGGCCCACTTTGCTTCTTTCAATTTTCATCTCTTCGCTGATAATTTTTTATCTTTTCTTCTTCTTCTTCCTTGACTTGCCGTTTCTATGTACAGGAAATCTTGTGTATGAACACACCAGTGCATAGATCCATACTAAATGGTGTCTTGTTTTCGCTTTCTTGGGATTTTTTTTACTCGAGTGTGGCTAGGGAGCTTTTAACTAACAATAGTTATAATAACGCTGGTAATATGTTAGTTTGAAGCGAGCGGGAAGTTTTGCAAATTTTGTCACTAACTATTATGTAGCAATTAAAATATTTCCCTCTGATTGTTTGTTGAGGGCTAAAAGAGATCAGTGCGCTGGATGAGGCGCGGCTAAGTGAGTTGTTCATGCCGACTAGTGCGATTTATTCAGCAGAGAAACCTCCCCAGTAACGACCGAGTTATTTTTTCGATAGGCCTGCATTTAGCTTTGTACGGCTAAGTGCAGCCTTATGTTTGCATGCAATGAAATTGTATTTAGCTTGTTGCGAAAAAAATGGAAGCATCCTTGTGGAACTGGAGTGAGGTGTTTTTGGTCGATGGGCGGTTAACCTGTTAATTAACGTCACAGCCCATGTGGCGACAGTGCATTCACACCGTCTGTGTGATCGACACTGACAGCGTACACACACATGTGCTGGGGCTGTTGACAGGTTAAGGAAGTGAGTGGCCGTAGCTCTTGCGTCTGACTACAAAACTGTGACCTCATCAGTGAGAGCTCTTGAAAGTTTGTTTAGCCTAAGTTAAAATTGCTTACGCATCCAAAGTCATTATGCAAAACTATGTGCATTGTTAGCAGGGTATTATTCAAGTTTTAAAGGTTGTAGAATTTTGCATAAAATTCTGCGTACGTCTCTTTTGTTATTAATAAATGTAATTTATGCTGAGCGTAATTATAGCAGTTAAGAATTTGTGTCTAACCGGTGCAAGCAGTATAACCATGCTGTCATACTTTATTTTAAAGCCTGTTTTTTACACAAAGACATTGATGTACAACGTCAAGTTTAAAACTGACAATTATATCCAAGTCGTATAGAAATCTATTTCGAGAATTCCAAATAGCGAATGGACTGGAGATGAGTACTGTTTATTTGTTGCCTCATCGTTTTTATTCAAGCGAAAGTCACGCGTGCAAAACGATGTGAAAACCGCTACCTTCATATCACGCTGGACAGCTTGCGTTGCAGCCACGGTTTGCTGCTAGACTACTTCGTCGGACTTCGCATGTTTCAGCCTAGTGGCCCTAGTGTAATAAGGCTGAGCTTAAATGTCAGGCTCGCTGGTAGTCCTTGATTCTCTTTAGTCTTTAGCCGTGTCATGAGATGTTCCTCAGCTGCATAGCGTCTCTTGTGCTCCGTCCATTTTTTAGTCAATCCGTCACGCTTCCGGAATTTTCCTCTAGAAATTACCTCGTATTAGGCCTCGTTTAACGCACTATGACATGAGCGAGCCCTGTGTAACGAACGATGCTCCGATCTGGAATTACCGTGATCAAAATTTCTAAATTTAAATTCTTGAATCGACCAAAAAAAATGGTTTGATACAATTCGTTCTTGTTCTCGAATTTGTGCTTTAAATTTGAATCAATGCAACTCCTATCATGCTTGAGGGTGGATTTTGTACGATAACTATAGGAGATTAGATTAAGCTTTCGAATTTCAATAACGACAGAACGTCTTTACAGCGAGTTGCGTGCTTTCAGTAGGTAAATTTCACTCGCAAATTTGAGTCGCCGCTCGGTGTGCATTGACGAGTGTTGGGTTTGTTCAGGTGGGCCAGACGGGCAAGATCGTAGCACCGGAGCTGTACATCGCAGTGGGCATCAGCGGCGCCATCCAGCACCTGGCTGGCATGAAGGACAGCAAAACCATCGTGGCCATCAACAAGGATCCTGAGGCACCCATATTCCAGGTATGATTATCCCCTCAGGGGACACAGGATGGGCCATGGGCAATAGGGTTAGGTTGTTAGATTTATCCATCCAATGCTAAGGGAACTGTAGTCCCGAGGAGGTACCATTAGGTTACCTCAACTATGATAGGCCTTCGGGACTTCTATCTTTCGTGCCCACGTTGCTACTTTTCATTTTCGTGGCTTCTTCGCTGATTATTTTCTTTCTCTTTATTGTTAAGTTGCTGCTTCTATGCGCAGGGAATATTGTGTGGAAACACCTGTGCATGGATTCCACGTTTTCTCATGTTCATGCTAAATGATCTCTTCTTTTGACGCTCTTGAAATCGCATTCCATGGGGCTAGGGAGCTTCAAACTAACCAATATTCTAATCTAATAGTTCTTATTGTTTGAACGTGTGAGTAACGTAACGTATAATTCATCTAATTTGTACATCCAGTTTGATTCCAAGTTTTCCTACGCGTTGTGCAATGATTCCTGCTGTAGACAAGCCTAGCTCCTATTTAGCAGGGGATCACACGCAAAAAATAGCGATCTTGGAGTGGACCTCTCATGAAGGTTCTACTCTTCCTTTTTCTAAAATGCGATAAAAGGGGGATCGTATTCCCGTGCGTCTGATTGAGGACCGATTTTCACACGTACCTGCAAAAATTTCTCGCCGTTACTTATAATAGCGAGGAGCAAATTTGTCTCTTGAACTATCAATGAGATATGGAGTGGCATTTTTGAAAAATTATGCATAAATCTTATTTTTGAATGCCTTGATAAAGTTTTTATTTAGAATTAGTTACTCGTAGAAAAATTGTTGAGGAATTAAACTTAAAGGAAAAATACGGAGTCGTTACCGAAATGAATGCTTTCTTGCGAGGAGTATGGCGGTACACATGGGGGACCAAAAAAACCAAACGAGATAAACAATCTTTAGTACATTTCGATGTATTATACCTTATTTTATTATAGAAGTGTAGGGACGCTGTTTAATTGAACATTTTCCATCACTATCGTTCTGATTCCGTATTCTTACCGTAAAATATTGAGAAAACGACGTAGCGCTAAAATAGATAAGGAAAAGATTTTAAACGTGGAAGTGAGGTCTCTTGCCTACTCGAACGTTTGAATTAGATTCGAACGGAAATTTGATAACTGAACAAATGAGGCTCTTGAATATTGAATTTAATTTTTTTGCTTGTGGCCGTGCTCCGGTGTCGAATAGAAATGGACGGCTTCGAAGCCAGTCACCTGGTCTCGAAACATAATACCTTTTGTTTAAATTTGAATTATTGTGCAGGTTGCCGATTTCGGATTGGTCGCAGATCTGTTCAAGGCCGTGCCTGAGTTGACCGAGAAGCTGTAGCGGCGTCAGCTGCAACGCATTGCGGGGCCTTATTTGGCGCCGGTAGACAGGGAGGTCAGCGATGTGAGAACTCAACGTAATGTTATATCGTCACTGATTTTTAATTTATGCAACTTAGGTGTGAGGCTTAGAAACGCGTGTGAAATTATTGAGTATTCGCTTACGATTATGTGGGAGAATAGGTTGTATATGTGGCTATATTTAGACATGATATGACTGATCAACGTTTAGCGAGGTGAGCGGTTTATCTTTTCTTACGATGAACCTTCAAGTACTACATTTGTAGCCCAACTAATTACTGTGTCACACGTTATGATGCTGTTAGCAAGAACTTGCATTTTGTTTTCAGAGGTATCGGTGGAAGGCCGGTACGTAATCCACAAGCATAGATATGGGAATTGATACATTTGTCTTCTTGATTGGACATACTAGTAGGAAAGAATGTCTATTCTTGTTCATCATATCGCTTGTTTAGCACGGATAAAGTCATTCGGAGATTAATGGGGGGGGGGAGGGGGCGCGGCAATTGAAGTGGGATGAAATATGACGTACATGTTTGTTTTAGAAGTTGTGTCTAAACGTGAATCGGTGGAGGAATGCATAATTCAGTATAACGGGCCCAAAATATAGATGAAAGGTTGGTATTTTGCAAGTATATGTATGTTCCTTTATAAATCCCCTATCATTATCTTAGGGTTACTTTCGACCTGATAGAAAGAGAGTTTAATTCTTGACAATTTATTTTCACACCAACACTAATGTACACATAGGCGTATGATAATGGATTATAATACAAATGTACAATTCATTCGTGACTGAGTTTTATATACGTTATACCTTGCTAATAATATCCGGCAACAAAAGTGATTAAATAATCAGTGTAGATAAACAATGAACAATTTGCACCTTCTATTACAAGCTCCATGATCGTACGATTGGACTGAAAATGTTATCTATGGAAGCGACCGTTGATTTGGTGCATAGAAGTTTCTAAGTTACGTGGTCATGGCTACCTTGTGCACATAAGGCTGTCCGCGTCACAAGTAGTTTTGAACGTCAGTTAATAGTATGAACAATAAACTAAGAAGCATTATCACAAAACAGTTAAAGATACGCTCGTACGACGAACATTGAAACAGGCTCGGCTGTAAGACTTGGCAAAATATGTTTCAAGGTACTTTACCTTGCTAATACTACGTAGTAATATCCAAGCTTTAAATATATAAAATATTTACACTACTCAACGATCCCCTTGTACCGTATTGCATGGTGACCGCAGCCATGTAACGTGACCGAGTTCATCAAAACCATACAAATGGGTTTACAAATCGCAACTTTCAAAATTCAGAGCTTCGGTTTCGGTCTCTAACAATTTTACCAGACATACAATTGAAATTTTTGCTGTTAAACACTCGTGAAGACTTATGCATATAATTTTCAAAATATTGATCGGTTTTTAACATGATCATTTAAACATACCTAAAGTATTTTATTCTGTTAATGATCGTTATTTAGCGTTTGGTGCTGCAGAACTATTCAAGTTCATGCTATGTACTTTTGTCTCAAAACATGATACCGTTTCCTAGACATCCTAGACAAAATAAGGCTAGCTGCGATCAAAACGTCCTATTTTTTAATCGCTATTCAACCAGTTTGCTTGCTACCAAACTTCGAATTCATTCGAGAAGCAACACCAGAGGGAAATAGTTGCGGTGTATTTGCTAACCTCAACTTAAGGAAGATGCTTAATTACTTTCGTTGCTAACACAAACTGAAAACGTTTTGCCTCACGATCGCACGCAACTCAACAGCTTGGACGTCTGTAAGTTTCGTATTCGAGGGAATCGACACTGAACAGACATGAGTGTATCTGATCCTTGTAATATTTAAAGTAGCTCGGAGTTTGCATCTAGCAGCTGTACATTTTAGCGAGTAGATTGGTGGTACGGTAAATACTGAAGCACAACTGAAGAAAATGTAAACGGAACAAATAGAAAAAAACCGAACATACTCTCAATACTCCCCCTCGACTGTCACCGGCTGTACTATGGGACTGAGGAATAATTCCGGAGAATTATTAATACTTCAGAGTATGCTGGGGTATTATTGGTATTCTTCACGTGCGACGTCGGTAAGCTACAAATTGTCGAAATGAGGAAGAGGGTCATTCACGAGACCCATTTGACGGGTGCAGGATGGCTAGTAGACACGTGCTACAACATTAACTATTTTCCTAGCGTAAACTAGTCACTTGATATATTATCAATACTTGCTTTATATTTCACGATCCGCTCGCTGAATTGAGGGATTTTTGCAAGCACTTCTAATCGCACCTAACTGGGAAGGCACAGAGATTCATACCTGTTCACGTCATATGATCATGAATGAGACATTGTTACCATTTAATTATTCATATTTAAATGTCTGACGAGGCATGGCCGTCAATCCGAAAAATTGAGTACTTATTTCAAAGTCTAGTACGAGTCTGCATAGTTGAATACGTATGTACCAATTCGACATGGGGTAAATTCATGACTGCACTGTCCTTCAATGAAGTGGGTACGTTAATAACCGTCATTTTACACCAATATTTCCCTGAAAATTGTACGTGTCAGGATATACGATGGTGTAGCTACTCCAACTTTCGTGGTCGGTGCCATCGCGCATCACGTGCGTGAGAATGCCTCGTGCTGTCTGGACTACGCGACTTACGTTGATGGCCACGTGACCGATGCTCGTGCGCACTCATCACGTCCCGTATCCACGAGCGGTAGTTGGACACGCGCGCGTAGATGCCGTACTTGCCGCGCCGCCCGCATCCTTCGCCGAACGACGTGATGCCCACCACATGCCTGGAGCATAGGAACGTACTCTCAATTCAAAACACATAATATAACCTTGTTCTAAACATCCTGGGCAGAACATTTGCGACTAGCATAGATTAAAACCTCATAGTCTTTGAAATGATCTTTAAAACCCTGCCGCGAAACTAACTTGATTCAAGATCCACCATAACAGAAAAGCTGTTTCAGTGTATTCGCTGACACGATCGTAAGGGAGATAATTAGCTTAGTTGCAAACAGAGGCATGAACTGAGGGCGTTGTGCAAGATCAAGTGCTCATTTCAGCCGCTCAATGCACGCAGCTTTCTATTGCCAAAGATTCCCAAGGCCTGCTATCCAGACCAGTTGCACCTGAACTATGCAGACGTTAATCTAAATTAAGTCATGGACAGAAATAACCAATTATAGTTGTCCATTAAATTTTCTGTACGTGTAAACTAGGCATGAGGACAATCAAAGTTGCTTGCTAAAGTGTAAACCTCTTTCTACTCTTGAAGACGTATTTTTACACACGTGTGAAAAAACATTTCACGTGCCACAATTTTTGAGATTTCTACAACTACACGCGGAAGCCAGTATTGCTAGGCAGAGCGGTGCAGAGACGAAGAGATAGGATGCTGACTCAGCAATTACCGGTTTGCGGTTATCTCAGCAGCAAGTTATTGAAGCAATAGTTTGGTTTTACAATGAAAATCGAACTTCACTTTGAAGCGAGGAAAGACAATTTTTGCTAACGCAATCGAATTCAATAATCATTATTACATTGTGCAAGATACTATTTTTAAATTGAAGCAAGTCGCATTTATTTTCCATTTTTTGACGAGGGTTCTAATACTTACTCTTTACAGTCGAAAAGGGTCGTATGGTCCAAAATCATAATAATTCTGCTGGCTTTTCATAAAAAGTTGCATGCAGTCTAGTTGCAGCTAGTTTTTTGTATAAAAATGTAGCCGTATCAGCGAAATAGTTTGAGGTGTAAATAGTCAAATCTTGTATCAATTGTCCTTCTCGAGCGCTTACGGTACCCTAAATATTCAGCAAATTGAAAATGAGCGACCAATAAATCATTTTCTTTTGACAAATCAAGAATGTGGAACACAGTTTCTCAAGTTTTTGTTTTAGGTGCGATTAGCAAGTGCGCTTTCAGCAGACCTATCAGTACAAAGCCCCACTCAAGAGAAGCACAAGTGCTTCTCGTGTGCTGACCACTATCATGAATGGTCACACTTGAATGATAATCATGAAAACAAGTTACTCTTTTTAGACTAATTAAAAACGTCGAAATTATTTCTAAACTATTCTTTACACATGCGAGTAACCTATGTAAAGTCTGTTCGCCATCCATCTCTGTCTCTGCCTTGGCGGGCTCACCATTTGTGGCCCTGACGACACAGGAGAGGTCCCCCGGAGTCGCCAGCGCAGGAGTCGACCCTGCCCCCCCGGTACCCCGCACAGAACATGTTGGGGGTGATGTAGTAGTCCTTGTACACCGCCCGGCACGAGGCGCTCGCGATGATCGGCACCTGGCGGAAACAGAGCTCCTTTTAACATAGCGAGGATTGGTCGATTCTTATTTTTTGTAATAAGCAAACGATTCTGAATGCAAAGATCGTATCTTCAGTGCTAAGATAGAAAAAGTCAAGTTAAAATATGAATAAAAATAAGTAAAAGTAAAACCCATGATATAATACCTTCTTTATAATTTAAAAACTTATTCCCCCTACACTATTCATGAATATATTCATCAGCTCTTTAATTTAGTGCTGGTGGTGTCAATTAGAGAAGAAGGAGGATACTGCAACGACTGTGGGAAGCAGAACTAGCAAGGCATTTCCAAGGGGCGACATAGGATGAGGGGTGCCAAACTACCGGAGTGGTCGAAGTGACGGCAACTGCTCAAATCGAGCTTGTTCCTATCATGAAAGAGGGCTGGATGTGGGGGGCACCGCTAATATGACACGAAATATATTGGAGTTATTCCTGCTGGGGAGATGTGAACTGCAAGATGAATAGGACCCCAGGTGAAGAGCTGCTAGCGAATATAAGTAAACAACTGAATTCTTCAACCTACCGCAAACAACGTAAAGAATTTTCTTGCCGAATGAGGCTTACACACGTCGATTTGAATGTCTTAGAATTGAACCTATAAAATTTTAATGCAGTAAAAACGTACGAAGAGAATTTTTTAACATATCATGGTAGGGATTCGAATATGAAAAATTTACTAATGAACATAGGATGCACATAGTTGTAAAATAAAATACGATACTTTCAACTTTATAAACGAGCGCTTTTGGAATATGTACTACATTGAAAAAATTACTTATTCTTGGTCACCAAGATTCATCGTTTCAAGATGTACCACTGGCTTCAACCAGTTCTTAAGAATAAAAATATATCCACCTTCTCCTCCCATCACGGAAGTGAAGCACTTTATGTACGTCGTACGATATAAAAAAAAAAGAGCGGCACGGGCCAAACCAATCCGCATAATGCGCCAGAGTGAACCAAGTTCGAAAATCTCCCTGACCTGCCGAGCTCTTACCTCCGCCTGGTGTAGCACGTCTGTTCCGAAGAGGTGAGTGTGCCTCTCTTTCCCCCAGCCAATGATGGTGCACACTTCCCCAACAGGTAGGGGTGCTCCCTGTTCCGGGAGGCACACTGGGGAGAGGTAGGGGGTGTAGTCTAGGGGTTGGGGAAGACGCAGCAGAGCCACGTCATTATCAACGGTCGTGGAGTCGTACAGTGGGTGGGAGATGCTCTCCGACACCTGGCACAGTCACGGCGCTCGGTTAACACTTTGTCGACCAAATTATTTTGCGAAAAGCCAGCATTTAGTTACCAAAAATTAGCTTCAGCTTCAAGTATGCATACAATAAGAGTTTATTTAGTTTTGTATAAAAACTAACATTCTTATGTAAATGTACCTACAATAAGACAACCTTTAGATTTGAAGAAAAATTAGAAACATCCTTATGAAAACCGATTTTCAAATCTGTTCATACAGACGATAAAGCGTCAACACTCGCCAGCCACTGGACACCGAGCCGTAAAATATGCCTGACATAAATTTTCTTCGTACCAAATTATTCCAAAATCAATTTCGTCATCAACTACACTTGTTGCAGCTCTCAAATAGCAAGGCACCAGATAGAGGAGTTGATAGCGAGTGGTTATATTTTCTATCATGATTCAATTTGATTAGTGACTAGTGAAAAGAAAATGATTTTTGCGCTACTAAAGTCAAATCATTACACCAAATTTCAATTAACCATGTAGTATATTTTACGCGTTTTTATACTAAAATGATCCTTTTGGGCAGTATTTTACCTACCGTGACACATTACCACTCCAGTAGGGACCTTCCCGGGCTTCCTACGCACAGCGACACTGTAATTTCTACGCCTCTCGCTTGTATTTCTACCGTTTTCAGATAAGCTGCAAAATTGAAACTACTGAAGCTCTAAATCTTTCAAAAGCTCTGGTAATCAGTAACTGATAAAATATTTTCTGTTTAACATATTGTCCACATCGCATCTCATCTCGCACATAGTATATATGAATGAATGCTTACAGCATCTTTCAACTTGCTGAACTAACAATCCTGGCACAACCTTTACCTCAATTGATAAACTTAAGTGAGCACTAAATAATCGAATATGTTGGTACCAATAAAATGCGCAACGTAATCAAGTTGTTACATTATTCTTCAGAAATGCGAGGGCTATTCATAGAGTAACTTCCGTTTATTTTCCAATGTGAATGAAGTTAGAGAATTGTTTCACAATACTTTTGTAAGTACACCAAAACGCTGCAATCTATGCCACCACTACACTACACTGGTAATCAAATGACTAGTTGAAGTTTTGGCAATTAAATTGAGTCTTAACAATTAATGAGGAAGGCATCACGGCAGTGCCACCTCTAGTGGCAGCTTCTAGCGACACCAGAGTTGCACTTGACACGAGTTACAAAATCCTGTGGATAACCATCACAAATTCAGGAATTAACATCCACGCACGGACATCAAACCAAAAACCTAAATTAAAATAATATTGAAAAAATATCAAAAATTCATCGTTTATGAAGACTAAGACGCACCCTGAACTCGAGCTCGGTGCCTTCACTGACGGCGAGGTCGTGCTCCGCTAGCCGAGCATACAGCCTCTTCCTGACGCAGTGGGCCGCCGTCAAGACCCACCTGGGCCCCACCACAACGCCGCCGCAGAACGCCTCCTGCACATTAATTGCCATTGATTGATCTCTACACAAATGCCATTTTCAACAGCAAGACAGACGCCGCTGTTAGACAAGATGCTGTTTTAAATGTTTATTGCAAGCCTGAAAGTTCACTCCTAATTAGGACATCATTTCGTTGTGATGAATAGTACATTATCGGCTAATAATTTATTGGAGGGATCAAACGGTTCATACCATACTTTGAAAAATGCTTTCAGGGAGTATATTTTGGGAAATAAGTTAGGTGCGAAAATAAAAATTTATACTAACTTTACTTGCTCCACAAAATTTTCTTCACTCTCATCTTAAAACTCGAAACCTATGAATTTAGAAAACTTTGTCAGTGGTGGAAAAAATTTACACGTGTACATGAAACATTTTGGATTTTACCCTCAATAAATAAAATAATATAAAATTTCCCATATGGGACGTGTAAAATGTCAGCTCTGCGCATGTAAGGAGCGCCATGTGAATCAAGATTGAATTTTTAAGTATTTGGGACGTTTACACTTAAAATTAAAAATATAACTTGCTCCCTGTGATACCTCATGAGGATAAAAACTCAATATTTTTCCAACCTTCAAATCATCATTATTTTAACGAGAATTATCAGCCGGAAAAACTGAAGTTGCAATTGGCTGCAACAGCAGCAGCAGCATAGGTATGTTATAAAACACATTCCTCGCGATAATAATGAAGGGAAATCAAAGCAAGTAGAAAAATAGCATACATGTCAAGTTTACCCAGCTTCTGAAATGAGAGTACACCGCATGAGGCAAACGTAGGCTGCCTCAACCAGAAGTATAAAATCCGCAACAGATCAGTTGAGGAATTATGAATACCGTCTCCAATTATGAGACGCGGTCCTCCCAGAGAAGAATTTAACCAAGGGACGCACTACAACAAGGAAGGTTGCTTCAATAGAACAGTGATTATCTTTGTCATTGCTCAGCAGATATCTCTGCCAAACAGACAATCCCTGAGATCATGTTACCCGGCGATATTTTATCGAACGGAAAATGTGCATTTCTGCAAATTGTAACTAAAATATATTTTGCACACATCCTGTTCAAGACAAAAAGAAAATTCGTAACTTCCGAAATCCGTCACAAAGCATAGTACAAATCGAGTTTTCAAACAGCCTTAAATTAAATGTGGAAATCGAGTTGAAACTTATGGGTATAATTTGTTAGAATCAAACGGCAATCTGGTCCCTAACCTGAAAATTTGATATGGAAGTTGGATAAAAACTTTTAATTTACACTCTTTTGGCGTGAAGTGATGAATTTCCAAAAACGTTTGTATTGACAATTATTAATATGCTGCTTTGTGCACGACTTAAAATTTTCAAACTCGAAAATTACAGCTGAAAGATGCCCATTGCAACCTTGATTTTCTTATGCATAAGATAGGCTAAAAATGGAAACAGAGTTGAACCTGTCATGAATTACTTAGACGGAAACAATTATAATTTAAATTAAAAGTGTTCCATGTCCAGGACCTAATGAAGAAATTTGAATTGTTCAACGATGTTTAATCTCTGGTCTTTGACATTCAGAGGAAGAATCGACGATTTTTTCAATTGTAAAACACATTTTGTTTTCAGAAGGTATAGTTCAAGGCCCCTTTGTTTAGTAGAATTGCAAAAAATATTTAACAATGCTTAAACTCAGGTAGTGACTATAGTGATATATCAGCATGAGCAGTACGAAAAAAGCAATACCATTCGAGTATGTACTTTCGTCCAAAACACACAATGGGTTAAAATTTTGATTGGTCATCAGATTTGGCCACGATAACCCTTCAACAACTACAACTGCAAATTACATAATAGTTTTGTCCACTTGAGTTGCCCAACCACAGAATATGAAACCGAAACAGAGCGAGAACGGAAAACACTGTTAGGAGTGAACTACATTTAGAAAATGAAGTACTGCGAGACACAGGAGCAGCGGCAGTATCAAGGAGAGTGTTCTTAGAATTGAGTTTTACAGGATTAAAAAAGAACCTTTTCGCTATTCCTCCCCCCCCCCTTCCCCCCGCGCTCTTTCACAGCTTTTAATGAAACTCGTTTCTGCTCTGTTTAGTATCGTTAGGTTTTCTTTTTCTTCTGCTTTCTTATTAATGCAGAAGTGGTCGGAATGCACGGGGACAACACAGTAGCCGCTAGTGCACCTTTCCTTGGCACAACCAATCTGAAGACGACCAATGTTGATCAACACATTCTCATCTCCGCCCCTGTTGAACTTGGCACCTCCTAAAAAAATTGCTGACAATTGTTGATAACCCTGGAGCCTCTACATTCGTTAGGGTGAATAGGTCTTCTCATGTCCCGTGAATGCTGACTGTGTAGCTCGAACGAACAAATGCGCTGTTGTAATCTAAGATTAGCCTGGCTGCTTATTCAAAGTATGTTTTATAAGCTCTTGAAAATTAAACACATGAAGCATATTGATTTAAAATTCAGGCAAACGCGTATTCATTTAGAATGAGAGCTCAACATATGAAGGAGCAGAAATCTTTTCTTGGGCCCAACGAAGCACGCGTCGGTGGCTGGCGCCAAATCTGATAAGAGTTACGTCTTCTCCTCACGCGTGTGTACCTGACTTGAGTCAACTGTTGCACTTCTCGGTAATGGCTCGAGAACAAAAACACTTCGGGTGATTATGCTGCTCGTAGCTACATAGCTGTGAAAGAATCCCCATTGGGTGGAGTACACGGATAACTTTCGTGGATCAAAAATGCTAATCAGGTTGGAGAATGAACTTGAAAAAGATAAACAAATAGGTTGGAGCAGAGCTCAAGTAAAGGGAAATGTTCAGCACGTACTGATGATTTGAAGAATACTCTAAATACAATCAAAGCTCTCGAGAAACGAGAGGCGGAACGCTTGCACTATCATGAAGTTATTTTGCGTGAAAACCACTTTACGCCTGAGTTCGACAAATTATATGCATAAAAACAAAATTAATTACTTCGAAACTTGCAAATTTGATTTGTGCATACGCACTTTACGTAAATGATAAAATCAAAATAAGAACAAATGGAGACTCGAAAGGGCCAGATCACAAAATTCGTTTACTCTAAGGATTATTTAATCAGGAAGCATGTCTGCAAAAAAATTTACCAATATATCACTTATTTGCCGTCAGTTTTCCTAAGTTATAGGTAGGAAACTTCAATCGAACATTTTATGCCTAAGAATTACTGAATTCTAACACGACTACAAAATTAACGTTAGTTTGAATGCCGTTCTAAAATATTGAACGCTTGAAGCGAACTAGGCAACTGACGGGTTAAGGTAAGCGTAGTCGAATATCCATAATTCGCCATATTACCTTCTGATTTTTCGATACACCGCTGAAAAGAATTACAAGATCGTCACTACAGTCACAATTTTATGATCGTAAATGCAAGCGTTATGCTTTTGAAATTTATTTTTGAAATTATTCAAGCTAAGCTTCAAGTCAGTGATGATCAAAACTAAAATTCTTATTTACGTTTGTGGTGATGCAAGAAAATGCGGATAGGCTTTTAAAAACACTCCAGCAGGCTACTCTGACATTTAGAATCACCGGCCTTTGCCTTTCTTGCTACCAAAAACTTTTCCGCGAAAACGCACACAAAAAATACAACAATTTATGCATTTCAGCTGCACCATGTCTGGATTCTTATAAGGCTTTTATATTCCTGCTATAGAACTCTGTTCTTGGCGTTCAAAGCTCTATTAATTCAACCATTTCTCCCGCCACCCCCCAGCTGCTCACAACTACCGTCCACCCAGAGCCCGCAAGAGATTGTTTCGACACTGAGACCTGCGCCGTGGCAGAAGTGGGGTAGAAAAAACATTGGATACCTGTTAACACTATGCAGCTTCTACAAATATTTCATTCTATCATATAAACTAGACTAACTAAAAGTATTAATGCATAGTTTACATTTTCAACATTTCATAATTAATGGCCACTCACACAGTACAGTCCATCATCTTGACAAAATAATTGAAAACCTGACAAAATAAATAACGATTCCATTGTTAAGGTTCATAATTTCATCATCGACTCACCCTGTATCGGTTGAGGATCACCACCTGCCAAGGCCACTGTCCTCTCTCGGCCTCGCGCCCTCCTAAAATCTTGAGGCTTAGTCCTGCCTGCTTCAAGTTGTAGCTCCTATGCCCGTCCTCAGGTGCCCCAGTTGCGTTGTGACCCTTGCCGTTAGCCCACAGACCCTTCGTGCTCACCCCGCATACTGCGTTCAAATTGGGGGAGTGGAGGGAAGGGGAGGGGGTGGGTGAAGAGGGAGAGGGATCAACTGAATCTGTTTGAGACAAGAAGAAAGAGGATAAGTGGGATGGCAGGGATGAGGGAGGAGGTCGGGGAGATCCTAAAGGAACGAGATCAAAAAGAATATCACTTGAATGGGTTTCAGGGCTACCTAAGTTCACAGCTTCGTCACTGCTGAAAAGTTCCACGGATGTTGCATCCTTCTCCGATCCACCGACTTCATTCCTGTCATGTCGTCCCAAATTGTAATGATGACTCTCTTGAATCCGGGATCCACGGCTAGGCGGTTCCAACAATGTGAAGATACCCCCAGCGTCGGCAGAAGACGAATACTGGTCGAGAGAGGGAGAAGAGGGAGTGGGACTTCGCGAATCTAGAATAGATGACTTGCCAAACCCAGCTAGGGATGACAAGAGCGACGAAGGAAAACGAGTCAATCGTGGCGAAGCAGAAAAGGATGAATTGCTTCGGGACGACGAAAAAGGTAGAAAACCAGACGATGCTTGGGCGACTGAAGGAATAGACTGGCCGGACGATGATGACGAAGCCATTGAAACGAGTCCAGATGTTGCGACTGCCGAATTTGACGATGATTGAGTCGACTCTCGTGACGGAGAGAATGCAAAAGACGACGAAGAAACTTTGGCGGCTAATAAATTCGACAGTTCTGCCTCGTCTCCTAGATCTGGAAGAAGAGAGATAAAGACTATCGAAGCTGCGTACAGCAATAATAGAAAAACCATAACTTTACTTTAGAGAGATTCAGTTAGACGAGATCGCTTGTCTGGACCCGTCAAAGACTCGAGACTCGTTCTCTATCTGTCAAAATTAAGGGGTTAAAACCCGTCCTGCTGAGCAAAATTACCAAAGTGTGTTAGTGCTGTATACGAGTATACGTACTCACTTGGGAAAGGCAATTATGAATTGGGCGGAGATACAGTTGGAGATGGTAAGAAGTCCTCATGCTTCACCAACTCCCTTTATTTATTTACGAACGAATTAAAATTTCAGGTTTAATATTCATCTGTAGCATTTAAGTATATAGTTACAATGCTGTTAGATTTAAAGATATGTTCATAAAATCTAAAGATAAAGATATTAATCTACGGCAAAATCGCGACAACCTATCAATGTTCTTAAGTTAACTTAAAAGAGTAAACAATGTTCTTAAAATCAATAGAAGTGAGCGTTTCTACCAATACCCGAGGTCATTTCTAACGTTGGAATAAGAACGAGTAGAAAATCAGTCAACACTTCATCGAACTAACAACCTTTTACCATTACCTTACCACTCTGCCGTACGCACACACGCAAAGAAGTGTGGCATCCCTGTTCACTTGCCTGATTTTAAAGTTTTAGGCAGCGCTAATAACCCCACGGAACTTGCTACCGTTATTAGAAGTTATTCTCATTCCACGGAACTTGGGATGGGATTTTGGAATCTCTTCATTTTCCAGTTAAAGCACAATTCAAACGAAATGCAATCCGCGTAACCCCTGCTGATCATTAATTGCTAATGTTTTTGGTCCATAATTTTATGTGGTGTTGACCGATTTTCTACTCGTTCTTACTCTAGCGTTGGAAATGACGTCGGATGGCGGTCGAAACACTCATTCATCGATTTTAATCATTCCTTTGTAGAAAAAGGAATTTATTAATAGTTGTGTCCTTAGTCATCCTTTTTTTCGTTAAAATATCGAAGCGAAATTTCAACCTTATTCGTTTTGCTCTTAAGTTTCATTGAATTCAGAAACCTCCAAAGCAATTGAGGAATGAGGAGTATTTCTCTAATCTAATGATTTGCGAAAAAAAGGAAACACGTACGCGTATGATACGAGACTGTAAAGGGCTACAGGAAATAAATCGTTCAACAATTACTAAAATTGTAAGATACACTTTGGGTAATTCAATAGAACCTAGAAACTCGAGTTTCACCAAAGGAAGCAAGAGAATTTTTTCTTAACCGGATGAACAAGCTTTATTTTTTCACTGATTAGACACGCCTTTAAGCAGCGCTAACGCAACAGATTTCATTATTATGACGCCACGAATTTTACCCTAAATCGAAGAAATGAGTATCAGCAACAGCTTCGTATAAAAATAATAGACAATTTATGGCTAAAAACCAGGTTTAATAAGGGAACACGGGAAAAAAGACAGTCGTCTGCACATCGATATACAGCCGGTAGCTCTTCAAAAGCTAGAAAATGGCAAGATGTAAAGTGTACACAACATTAAATTTGCGTAAATAGAATGGTTCTTTTAATCCCATGGCGTGAAGAAAGAGTTCCTTGTAAAATTGGATGATACGCGAGCTCAGCTGTCCTAATTTCCCTGTCAATGCCAGTCTTCCAACAAATCAAATTCTTTCACGTAAAAAAACTTTCATGATCGTTAAAAGCTTCAAATTTCGATACAAATTCTGCTTATTAGTTCGCAATGGCAAAATCATCAGGTTCCGTCAATCGAAAGTATTTAATCAGACCCAGATCTGAGTACTACCTTTAACCAAGAGAAAACATTGCGTCATTATTTAGCATATTTACCTGCACTGGAGTCTCGGTTGGGAGGATATCTTCGACGGTGGTGACTCGTTTGTCCACCCCCGTGATTCCTGACATTCTGGGGTAAATCGCTGTTCTCTTGAGGCCGATACCATGGATCACGATCTCTATCTCTGAAAATATCACTTCTTCCATCGAAAGAAACAGACTCGAGGTTATCCAACCTCTCCCGTGGTTGTCCCGAGGGATGTTCCGCAGACACAATGCTGTACCGGTTACGAGAGACGTCGCTATCCGAAGTTGAGGAGCCGTGGACACCTCGGTGGGTAGATGGCCGGCCCTCCGTTCGACCGGAATCAAGGCTGCCCAAGTGGTCCTCCCAGGGAAAGCTCGAGTCGGGCCACCTCGATGAGAACGGGTCTCTGGAGTTCGTGTTGAAGAACTCGTTTTTGTCATTCATGAAGTTAGGTATTCTGTTACTTCTCGGGCTGCCCTCGCGTTCACTTGAGAAAAGTTCGTAACGCGTACCATCCAAATCGTTTTTGGGTAACTCCATTGATGGTTTTTCTTCAATGGAATTAGTGAGGTACTCTTGCACGGTCATGTCCCCGTTCTCTTCCTTATATTTAGTTTCGCAGGCGTCCCCTGGGGTGTAACAGTACGCCTCTTCCCTCACAATTGCTCCGCCGCAGAACAACCGATACTTACACCATCTGCTCATAGTGAAGAATGTAATTTAAATGATAATTTTTCCTCGTCAGGTTTAACTTTCAAAGGCGGGAATACGAAACATAGCTCACAAAGAATTTAAAATCTAAAGAATAGGTACCCACCATTACAATAATCACTGTACAACTGCCTTTCTCAATGCAACCTTCTCCGTTTTGCCTCGAAGCAAGTTTGAAAGATTGAACAAATATTAAAATAATCAAATAATAAGCTTGAACAAAAACTTAAGCAGCTAATAAAAAAATTCTAAAAGACTACCTATGCTGTAAAATACGAGTGATATCATCCCATTACTCTCGAAAAGAGATTTTCATACTCGTACGTGTGAATATTTTCAAAGGTGTTTGAAAAAACTTCATTAACGATGAAAGATACCAATGTCTCTAATGAGGTGCGTACTTGTTTTATAGAATTCACACATCTTCAAAGATGTGTCCGATTGTATTCTTTAAGATGCATATTGCGCGGATAATTTAATTTTTTTATTTAGCAGTCAAATCTCGTTACAACTTAAATTTTTTTCCTCAGGGGAAACATTTCAAAATACTTTAATAAAGAATGTACAAGGGATGAAACGAGAGCAGGGTCCAAAGAAAACTTGAACGAGGCCACAACGTATCGTTGGTTACGTAGGTATTACTGAAGTTATTGCACGATACCTCGTCAGGTAGAGCATCTGTGGTATGAAATACATTCACGTAGTTAGTATGAGCTTGAACATAGTCAGCTCATGAATTTGGTACTAATGAGATCTGAATATAGTTAACTTATCCTAGTTATCACGAAAAAGATTTTTTACATGACTCAATTTTCCCCAAGCATCGTGGGACCAAACCAAGAAAAACATACGCAAGCCGGAAATCTTTCTCCTCTGTATTGACCAGACCACGACTTGGCATCATAGCAAAGAAATACCTGTAACGAGAAGTAAGGCAGGTCTTAGAACATTCTCCCCAGTCAGACCACCTCGAGTAGAACACAGCATTGAAGTTCAGCAAAAGCCTCAGGTCTCGATGAGGAGATTTCCGTCCTTGGACAACTTTGAATGGTCTCCGTGTCTCCGACTTCGAGGGCTCGTCTTCTGACGAAAGCTTCACGGATGAAGAATGCGAAACTGGAGGTTTGGCGTGGGCCTCGATCGAGTTTTCTTCTAGTGCTGTCGGCCGATGATGATGGCGCGATGAGCCTCGGTGGGACTGTATATTGTTTGAACCAACGACAATTTTCTGTTCTCTATTGACGTAACGAATATTACTATTTCCCTCTGAACTCATCTTATTTGAGCTTCCTGATGTGATGAAATTATCGGAATCAGTTTGGTATTTTTGATTACTTTTGCTTGATTGCGTGTCCTTAGCGTCGTGGTGTTGTGAATGCACGATCTCGCCTTCAGAAATGTTTTCTTCAGTTCTGCGAGGAGGTTTGTTTTTGCATCGCCATCCGAAGCAAGATCTCTCCTCCTGGAACATACGAGCAGCTTACTTGTTCAAGCAGAAACAAGATCAAAATGATGCCTCAACATTTTTTAATTTCACACTGAATTCTCAAAAAAATTGAATAGCATAAAGGAGAAACTCTATTAATCTTAATTTAACCTAATTTAATCACTTTGCACTACTCACAGCATCACAAATATTAGCTTTATTTCCAATGAAAATTGAGAGCTACAAGACCTGAAAAACTTTTTCAATATTGGCGGAGACTTTAGCTAGAATAAAAGTTGCAGCAGCGAACGCCTCATACGTCACTCAACCAACTCGCACGGGTCTTCCAACTCAACGAATGTAATAAAGTAGGGAATTACTACAAACACTTGAAACGCGAACTATTCAATTTTAAAAATTAGCTCTGGATAATATGCACGTACGAAAACAATTCATAACGCATACATTTCTTGAAGGAAACTCTATACTGTGAATTACAAAATTTACTTAGATTCGCACTTTCTCATGGTATTAAAATGAACCCTCGAGTAAAGAAAACTATCACGCAGCAGGTTAAATCAATTTGCAAATTTTTGCAAGATAACGTGACAATCACACCTGACAATAACAATTTAAATTTAACGTACTGAAAACTGAATGTAATGATGTCGGCATTCGAAATTAGGAATTTAAAAAGTCGGGCGAAGCGCTAGAAATTTGTTCATGTATTTGCTGCTTAAAATAAGCTAGCCAGCTGTTTGCGTCTCATTTTCAAAATGGAAATAACAGGCCAAAATCGTTCAAAGCTGTAAGCGCTGATCTGAATAAAAAACAGCCAATAACCATCTAAAAAAAATACGACGTTGTGGTCAGAAGCATCACTTCGAGCAGCGCAAGTGCTGAAATTATGAACAAAGTAGTGATTTGGATGGCTTGCTAATCTCAACGAAGCTGCTTTCGGTCAGAATTCGAGTATCAGTATGCCACGTTTGGACGGTGCAGAATGCAAATTTTCTTCAACAGCTTAAGGTTAGCAGAGCAATCCTGTTTATAATAGTATATGTAAATTTACGATAATTTGCATTACTGGACAACACAAATACGGGGTCTGAGTATTCAGCTATTTAAATTTTGTTTATAACGTAGCACATGACAGGCGCCACACTATGTAACAGTGCCTCATGGCGCTGGACAAGTTACCAATTAAATAAAATGCTATCAACGATAAATAACGTCGACAAGCAGGTAACATTCTAACATTCAAATAGCCAAGAGAGCACAAAAAATTAGTTATACGTCGGACATCATGTCACTAAGCCGAAAGCATAGTTGCGCTAGAACACGGCAGGACCAGACAGACCAACGATACCCACAGGCAAAAAGGTAGAGTTTGGACTGATCATTCCAAAAGTCGTACACACAATCATTGCAAATATTTTTTTACCAAATTATGTACGAACGCATGTTTGTAGTTCTAAAGAAAATACAAAAGTACCTCGGTTATGTAGCTTGTATAGTAACTTGCAGGTATACGTGAAATAAGACCACTAAAAAATGTAGATCAGTTCAAAGCGAAAGTGCTCGCAGAAATTTGAATTCATCAACAAAACGAGAGAAAATGATTCAATTAAAGGATTTTTATTAGTCACAAGTACCGAATTATTATAAGTGGATTATTTTCCCACCATACAATACAGTGCCGTACTATATATATCAAGTGGACGCAATTCAAAGGAGAAAGAAATACTGCATTTCCCGGCAGTAAATTACAAGTCTAGAAGCTGAGTTATCAATGATTTGCGGTTTCTACGAAATTTTTCATCTACCAAGTCAGTATCTTTTTAAAATGATCTAGTCAATTGACAGAATTTAAAGCCTGGACTAATTTATTTTTTATAATAAACTTAGAATTTTCTTAAAACATTTACGCAAATTGTGAGAACTAACAATCTGATTCAAAATATCAAAATAGTTTTTAAGACAAAATCAAAATTACTCGCGAAAGACTTTAACCTAATTGATATATGAACCTAACGTATATATTTGAGCCTTAATACTTACATTGTAGATATTTGACACGTGATATTGAACTGAAATTCAGGATCACAAACAAAAAATTTCCTATAAACTTTCATAATCCATAAAGATGTGAAGAGCACAGTACAAGAAGCTGAAGGTTTCTGAACTAAATCTTTGTTTTGTATGGTGGATACACGCTGGCAAATTATGACGTATTGAAAAGCAGGTGCTATGTATTCCACTCCTTGTTGCGAAGGTATCTCAGAGGTGCCAGGCTTCTCCTTTGTTTACTGGGTCAAAATAAAGCTGCCGATAGCATAAGCACAGCGCCGCTTCTACCACCGCTACCAATCTCTCATCCTAGCACCTTCAGTGTATAATAGACGAGAATCTTCTCAACGCCGAGGTGGGAGCCAAATGAATAAAGGCACTTTCACAAAGCCATAAACACCGCTACTTAGATCTCGAGTGCGGCCACTGCCGCGTTGTGTGAATCTTGAAATCTGTGCAGGCTCTAACTTTAGACTTACTGAGCAGTACCTTTCAAATTATTTTAGTATTTATGAGAATAAGTATACTACATTCGTACGCAGTATGTTCTTCACTGCGAGCGTAACGTTTGTTAATAAATGAGCAATCTGCAAGTGCAAGGAAACTTGCATATCCAAATTGCGATAAATCCATTTTCAATTGGTAAGTACCACTAGGCGCTTGGGTGCTGAAAATGAGAAGCAAATGTTGAAATACTAAAAAAAAATTAAATATAGAGTAGAAATAGTTCCAAAGCCTGATGAACATTTCAAGTGACACAGGGGCATTGAGTAATAAAGTAGCCTTGCCAGAAGACAAGGGGCATAATACAAAACCAACTACAAAATGTGAAGATAATTCAACTCTACAAGGACCAAGTTATTTTTTAAATAAACAAAACGTATTGAAAAGTCATTTCACGCACTTGTGTTCATATTCATCCTAATTTAACACGAAACAATGGGAATTTGGAGACTAAATCGAATTCTAATGTCCGTCAGGAATAGCAGTGGTCCTTATATGGTTGGAAAGAGTATTAATTACCGTGGATCTTTACTTTTGAGGTGGGCCTCCATTATCTAGTCCTAATCGATAATAGTCCACATTATCATTCAGAAAACCTTACCGGTATAGAACAACACTAATAGCAAAATGGAAACTTTAAAATAATCATTCAACAAATGAACGTCAATGTGTTCTTATGGCTTAGAAACCTAACTTGAGAGCTATGATTTGGACCAGTCAGGTGCCTTCCCTTGCTACTCAATATTGTAGAAATTATTGAGCGTAAATTAATCAGGTTTGGTTTTGATAATTTATGCTCACGCGTCTGTAATTAGAATATTTACTATAAATACAGTTTTCAAGGCGTCCCTTTTCAAATAAAAAGGCTAAATTTATCTGTGTAATAAGGGGTTTTACTTATTAATTAGTTTAAAACTCCCTAGCCATAGCAAAGGCGGTCTCAAGAGAGCGAACAACGGAGACCATTTAGTATGAACTTGAGAAAATTGGGAATTCACGCGCAGGTGTGTTCTCACACAAGATTCTCTGCACATAAACCGTTAAGAAAGAAGAGGAAGAAAAAATAAAGAATAATCAGCGAAGAAGTCATGAAAATGGAAGGAAGTAAAGTGGGCACGAAAGATAAAAGTCCCGATGGCCTAGCTATACCTGGGGTAGTTTGATGTTTTTTGATCCATTTTTTAGGAGCAAAATGTAAAAGCGCATTTATGTCATTTTAACTCGTTTCCTGCGTATTGGGCCACCGGTGTCTCAATGAGCCACCTTTGGGTAATGGTTTACTTTTTTGCCAACACTCATTTTAGTTGCGTTCTCAGAAAACCCTGAAATTTTAATTTTTAAAATAACTGAATACGATTAATCCGAACATTAATGGAGAGTAAAATTATGGAAGCATGTTCACCTAAAAACGAAAATCTTACCGAATTTAAACCTAACCTGAGTCTCGGATGACCAAACTATGGAACAATCTACTGCAAGGAACGGGTTAACTTTCAGGTCAAAAGCTGTTAAACAAATAAATTACATAACAACTTTAGTGATTCTACTTCCTGCATCAGTAGCGTCTTCCAATACAAGTTCAAAAGAAAAATAAATAAAAAGGGCTTTATAGTGTTTTACATTGTGTCCTAAACCAAACGCCTAAATTTTTACGTTGAGACCCTAACCGAAGGTCAATAGAGTATGCCTAGAAAAACTCAACATTGTCCAAGATAACCAGTTTGTATTTAAGATTGCGATGAATGTTTGAAAAATTGAGCGCTGAGCTAAATAATAGAACAAAATAATGCTCCTCTTCTCATGTAGATTTATGAAAGTTATAAACTAGAAAAATTTCACAGAGGTACTCTACGGACTTCTCCAGACACGAATTTCTCTTCCAAAAATTATATTTGTAAAACGTCAATTCACAGCGCCTATAGAAATTTAATACTCAAGCGTATCGGATAACAAAATATGTGATCTAAAGCAATAAAATTTTGGCAGTTAGCAAACACGGTATATAAAACTTTCATCCCTAGATCAGTATCTAAAACCATCGTTAGCCTTCTCAGTATTATAGTTTTAGGACTAAAATTTAAGGAGGATCTGCGCTTACCTTGATGAGAGCAGTACCGCATAGCTGCTTCTTCTTGCACCGCCGGCGCCTCTTTTGCTTGCACCGGCGATTGCAGCGGGTCCACCGTGACCAGCGTGAAAACAGCTGAACATCGTGATCCTTCCTACTTGAAGTCGATTGTTTTCTGTCCATCCTAGATACGCGTTGTTTATGACCGTTTTTGCCTGCATTACTGCTTCTTAATTTCCTGTTCTGGGTTCGCTGCCTGGCCGCTCCAGAGTGATGACTCGATCTTTTTCTTTCGCGTCTAGTGAGAGAAGAAAGATGGTTTTGCAAGATGTCTTCCTCCGTATCCAAAGATCTTTTCATCCGATTGTAATGTTTCGAAGTATCTAGGATTTTATCTTTCCTTTTGAACTCGTCACTGTTCAGTGACATAATTAATTCTTCGTTAATAACCTTCGAATTTTCAATTAAGTCAATGAAATTTGCTTTAGCTCGCGGTTTGCTCGAAGCTTCTTTCACCTCGAGGACATTCAAAGGGATACCGGAATGTGCTTCTGTTGGTAAGTTATTTTCCGCTTTGTATAAATGCAGCCTGTTTTTTGGAACCGAGCCATCTATCGAATTCACATTATTTTTGATCTTTTTAGGAACCATGGAATAAAATTTAAGCTTTGAATCATCATTTTCACCATGAATCTCATCGATATTGAAGATATTCTCAAAATGCTTTGAGTCATCATTCTGAGTCAAATAGCGAATCTCAAATGGTCTAGCAGGCGAACTATTTTCAGTAAGTTTAAGTGTCGATTTTTCACTCCATTTGTTAGAGCCGTCGATTGGATCTGAATTTGTAGTTTCAGGAGTTGGGTGACGGGTCAGAAGACTCTTGACGTAGAAGTAAGGCTTGGAGTCGTTCTTGGACAAGCTGAACTCGTGACGGGCAGGACGGTGAGCGATGCGAAGACTCCCGTGCTGGGGCCACAGCTCCTCGGACTCGTCCACTAACCAAGGAACAGAGGCTTTTGCCGAAGTTAACATCGCCTTCGAATCTGTGGCAGACAGCCCCGACGAATCTGGGTCTGAAAGCATACCAAAAGTACATTTTTCATACGTGCATACTTACAGAGAGTAGGAATATATATTTTAGACGAATGAACGAATACGAACATCATGTTTGAGGTAAAGAATAATAATGAAAATGATGAAAAAGAAGGTTTTGATTTAAATGAATCGAATTTCCTGAAGAAGAAAAGAAAATTAATGTCTCTGTACATCTGAGTAATCAAATTATCGGCGATGTACGTACAATATTATTAGACGTCTCTGTATACCTGTATTCTTTATGTACATGTATGTACACGTGCACTTTTGCGAAATTGGGTGGTAGCATTTATTTGATAAATATTCTATTAAATTAGATTCCTTATTCCTTTTTAAATAAACTTAAGCGGAATCTTCTTATTTTCCTCCCTTTTTTAGCATTCCCACAACACATTGATAAATTGGCCGAACAAATACTATTGCTAATTGACAAGGGAGGACAGCGGAATTACTAGCGCTGTCATACCTACGTTGCCGGCAGTCTATAAAAGTCAGTCGTGAGCAAATAATTAAAATACTTCAAACTATGAGTTTTCAAGTCGGTGTAGGATTATGAGTGCGCCTGAAAAGTTTCTTAAGACAGTTAAATGGATGGATAAAGTCTCGCTTGTCAAACCGAGGTATGACAACTGCAACCAATGTCCATGCCGATGTACAAAGTAATCTGAGCATAATTATTTATTTTTCCATAGTAATATTGTCAATAAATGAGCCCAAAAATCCCTAGAAATTACTATCAACAGTTCAATGCGGCTTACTCGTCTGCAATGGGTAAGCAGCCTCCTTTCCCTTCAGTCAGTCAGTTTGAAAACATGAGCCCTTTGGCAACGGCTCGAATACTAAAATTACATCCTGCCGATGTATAATCTTCGCAGGCCACAGTCCCGAACGATCCATGCACGTTTACGCGCAAAATTTGCTCGAGTCGAGTCTTTCAGAAGTACTTTACACGCATAAAGCTCCGAAGATAATTTTTCAATAAAATGTGAAAAGTAAAGACCACGGGAAGAAAATTTAGCGATGTATTGAATATTTATTCTATACGAAACTTGTACGCCCAAGAGAAGTGTATTTTGACACGAGAGCATAAGGGATTGATTAACACCTAAAAATATTTCCTCACTGACAATCCATGAGATCCATCGTAGCTTACACGAAGGTGTAAGTAATTTTCTTCAAACCGAAAAACTTTGCAAAAAACGAAATTAGTAGTCTTGATGCTTCTCCTAAAACCAGTAGATTCACGGTTGTATTAAATTTAAAGTCATAAGGTACTAATTCCTTCTCGGGAAATTTACAAGTATAGGTACAACTTCTGAGAAAAACACATAAGAAAGTACCTGGAAAAATTTAATAATTTTTACTGTAAGTACCTACAATCATTTTAAAACCAAAGGAGCTGAAAGAGCTAAATGATAGTAAAATATAGTTGCTGTAGAACGTAACAATTCTGCGGTGATCATACATTCAAATTCTTCCCCGCGATGAAGTATTATAAGAGAGCTATACTACTATATGAACTGCAGACCTATTAAAAGAAACCACATTCCAACAGAGTTGACGTATAGTAAAATATTATGTTTTAAATACCGTATAGTTACTGACGCGTAAGTGATGTGAGGAATAAACGGCTAAAGTTTTTTTTTCTTTATTAGAAGTCGAGAAGCACTTCGTGATAGATCTAATGTATCATTGAGTGAGTAAAGTCAATAAACCAAGATAGAAGTGAGAAAGCGGTTGACAAAGAAATGAGAAAGCGGTTGACAAAGAAATGAGAAAGCGGTTGACAAGGAAATGAGAAAGCGGTTGACAAAGAAGTAAGAAAGCGGTTGACAAAGAAGTGAAAAAGAGTTAAGAAAATATGGACAAATTTACCCTTGGATCGTTCAAGCCTCGCTAGCTTGTATTATTAGAGATATAAATTCTTCCTCATTCAGCACCGGTTAATAAGATATTCACATGTGAAATATGAATTGAATAAACATCTACTAGCAACAAATGATCTTTCACATGATTTTTTTTCATACCTGTCAAGGCCATGCTCTCGTACGGAGTGCTGCTGTCTGACTCCATCTGTAGAAGAAGAAAAATAAAAGATCTTTGTGAAATAGGTTCCAAGGGATCATAGTGTAACGCAAAAAATAAAATCGGAACACAAGAAACAACTAGGTTGTGAAATATGTAAAATATATTTTAAATTTATTTATGAATGAGAACACGTGTGAAAAATAAGACGAAACATTTTTTACCTATTTCCTGGATATTTTAAAACTAAGCATAACTACATCCCTCCGGTGCACGTGTTAATTCTAACTTCTGTATGCTGCTAAATCACATTATTAAAGGTCAGTTTGTAACAACTATAATTAACTTGAAAAGTGAATAAAAGCTGCATAACTGTTACCGAATACCGGCGAACAAAAATACGAATAGATACACACAGTTGTTCGTTCTCAAACCTCACTCCCTCATACAGACAGCAAACCATAGCAGAAATAGCACGAAAGCTCAAACACGTTTTTTAATTTCAAAGCAGTCGACGACGACGATTTTATCGCATACGCAGCAAAGCACCACATCACTGTCGCCGCCTCTGAGGAGTTACTACAATCGAACTAACATAAACTGGCATGCTACAAGACCAGCATTGGCACACCACTTTTCCTGAGGGACTGTCGAGCCCAGCTTGATCAAACAAGTGTTGGCGGGTTGCTGCGTATCAATTCAAGTGTAAAGGCTCGTCTAAACCTTTGCAGCATCAATATTGAGACCTGTCTCGAGCCTGACTGCCTCTTGCAAGTGGTCACGACCGCTGCCACGTGGTCTAACACGGACAACTTGTCCCGAATGTAGGAGAAATCATGTTTTTTTACGGCAATGGAGCACAATGTTCGCTGGATAAAGTGATTGCTAATTTGTAATTGTATGGTATATGCACTTTTAAAAGATGGGTGGTGTGGGAAAAAACAAGTACGAGTTAGTGCTTGGAGAATTGGGTACGGGAAGCACGAAAGATGAAGTGGGTAGTCACTCAGGGGTGTTATGCAAAGTGATCTGTTTGAGATATGAACGTTGAATGAATTGCTTAATGATAAAAGTTCTGTGGAGAAATATTATTGAGGTATGTAGACATGCGCATGCAAGCTCGAGAATGATACCATTTTAAAGAAAACAGAAGTAACTGGTTGGTTTTGGGTACACGTACTGTACATACAGTACATATATGCCTATGTGGAGGTAAGGAAGCGGAACTGCCTCATCGTTTGATAGGAGAAGTGAGAATGAGTCTCATTAACTTACGTTGGACTGCGCAGAGCGTAAAAGGGGAGAAAGCTACATGATGTGAGAAAAAACTAAATGATTAGGTCGTTAAGAGAATCTAATTAGGCAGTTCTTAAGAGGCAACGACAGCGGCACTCTCGAAAAGGAAGGAAGTATTTTTATCTCTCTAACCCGAGTCAAATAAATGAGAGTAGTCTCTGTTTTTTATTCACTCCATCCGATTGATCTAAAACCTGAAGAGATATGACGTATGAACACTAATTGTTTATGAAGATCTGGAGGGATGAGGTGGAACAGAAAAAGAAATAAAGTGAATAAATGTGTCAGTAGCACCGTAGTGCCTACGTACAGAATGACATACACTATTTATTTACTATTGAGTGAAGAGATTGTAGTGGAGTGATAGAAGAGCACCACAAAAAAACTACTTGGAGTGAAAGTAAATAGCTTTGGAGAAAATTACGAAACAGAAAACCTTATCACAAACAGAAAAATGAGGAAAGGAAATATAGTCTTCATCTGGAAAGCCACAGCGAATATTAATTCAGGAAGATATCAAAAATCCCAACAGCTAGCTCATTTCTAAGCCTCGGGATTCAAAAATTTGAGATGCAAAAATTCGATATTTTTCAAAATAGCGAAAAACATATGAAGCATACTTCAAGCCCTACTTGGTAAGGCCTGGCATGCGGAGTATCTGAATATTTTAGAGCGACTCATAGAAGTGAAACGAATTACGAACTTCACAAGATGCAAGTAAATGTGGCTGCATCGACATCAAAATCGTGCAAATATTTTTAACCAGTTCTTTGAATTAGGACAAAATTGGAAGCAATACTGGTGTAGCAGTGGAAGACAAGAATACATAAATTCTGTTGATTAACCCAGTCATGGGATAATGAGCGATGGCAGAAGATGAGGGAGGAGGAGGTACTGGTGAAAAGTCTACGAAGGTTAAACAGCATCTTCGAACAATTTTGAAGGCCATTGGGTTTGCGGCGGCGATAGAGCAAACGGAGAGTCAATTAATTGAACGTGTTAGTCTTGAATAGAAAATGTTAGTCTTGATGGCGCGAGTCTGTGAGGCTTAATTTCAGGGCCCACTAAAAACGTATTTTGAGTTCACGTTATGAATAAAAACGTTGATGGAGAAGATGAAGCTGGTGACTGAGGCAGAGGCGAGGGCTGTGAATAACAGCTCTTATGAAAGTAAATGGGAGTAAATGGGAGACACTTGTTTCATTCTCATTGTTTACGGCAGCACGCAATGTGTAAAGAAAATCAGCAGCAGAGAATGGGGTACAGAGACAAACAGTTTGTTTTTCTCTTTACAGGAAAAAGCAGGTTGAAGAATTTTAATAATAAATTCTTCTTATTCAATACCTAGCATATACAGCAGAACTACGTTTTTGACGATCGAGATAGTTCTTTATTTGCTCGTCTAGTTTCAACTCTCGTGCAACTGTAGCACGAATTGAATCTAACGGAGGCAGAAGCAATGTAATTCCGTAATTTTACAGGGGTACCGAGCTCCTAAAATGAAAGTCCCTACTTTTCTTCAGAACATTATTGTCGAATTTAAGCTTCGAGGGAGAACGTTCTAAAAAAGAGGCTCTATTTTAGTAGTAAAGGGAAATTAGGGAAAGGAAGTGTGAATTTACGCTGCACACTGACCGTAGACAGGTAATTAAAACATTGACACTGGGGAACATTAGAGAGCGTAGCATAGAAAATTACGAAAAATAATGAATTATGAATAGAAAGATCAGCGCATAAGATTAAAAAGGATAGGGTTTAGAAGTAGAGAGATCAGCGCACAAGAGTAGAGCGGATAAAATCGAGGAGTAGAGAGATCAGCATACAAGAGAAGATACGGTAAAGGTATAGAAATTAGCGTGTAAGAGTAGAGAGGGTCGAGTTTAGGAGTACAGAGATTAGCGCACAAGAGTGGAGAGGCAAACGCGTAAGAATAAAGACATCAGTGTGCAAGATTAGAGGGGATACCAAGCAAGAATAGCGAGAGCAGGGAACAGGCAGAGGCACAAAGGACAGCTTATATGCTAAGAGAAGATTGAGTGCAAGGAAAGAAGACACAACGTCCTAGTCTAACTTTTTCGCCATGCCGGCGACAACCAAATATCCGGCGGGGATAAATGAATGCACTTGGGCGGCCGTAATTATAGATAATTAGATGCTCCAGCAACAAGATAAATAGGAGTACAAGAGATAAAGAGGGCCGAGAGAGATGATAGCGAGAAGCTAAGGCGAGAATAGGGATGACAGCATACGTAAATAAAGAGTGTAATTTGTGCATGGGCAAAAATGAAGGTTGGTGTGAGAACGATCAAGACGATGTCAGACCAAATGAGTGCATGTACCCGCCCTTAGAAATGGGGAGTGGGATGACGATAAAGAGAAAAAGACGTGAAGATCGAGGGGGCATCGTTCTCGCGTGCAGAGGACATCTCATGGGGCCCTCAAAGCATCATAAAGGTATTATACTCCGGCACTTCAGAGAATGACAGCAGTCCTGCCGGCGTCTGGCGGACCTTCACCAGGCAGATAGTAAAGCAGCTGGAGTGGATGAGATTGTGCTGCAGTTGGTGGTGGAGATGGAGGGAGTGTGTACGGAGTACGTCACATAACAAGATGCTCCGACATTGGATCCTTTATACGAGTACGTGCGAGGGAAAACATACATCCTTTTCTGGAATTAGGATTCGGTGGAGTCGCATAGTTAAATCAGAAAATGAGATGTTTACGGTAAAATAAGAGGTGTTAACATAGCCGGAAGACGTGTTTTCAGCGGTGATGAAAACATCGGGTTAACTAATTCAGAAGTGTTATTTTTCTCTCGGCTCTGACCTGCGAGGCCGCAGTACAACGCACGCTGTTATTGCGTTAAGATACTTTCTGGAGCATATTCACAAAATTAATAAGTACAGTATGATCAAAAACTAATCATTTCTGTGCAATTAAGTCGCCAATTTTTTTAATTCTCTTTCATATGTCATGTAGACCACGAATGTTGAAAGAAAAGTTGTCGTTTCTAGAGGTTAGTCACATTGACTGACCTACGATGCTGGCCTTGCATCATCATTTACTGCGAAAGAATATCCAAACATCCGGTATTAACATCAACAATGAGTATAAAAAACACGTTTTTAACCAAAATCGTACGTGAAGGTTATTCACCAACGTGATATCTATTTCATGACTTAGAAGAAAAAAAATGTTTGTTGAATTTATCGATTTTGCAATCGTAGCAGATGGAAAACGTCTCCAAATAACTATTATGGCTTCCCATAATTCTTTCTTTGAAATATACTGCCGCCTATCTGCATAAATGATGCGTTTTATCATAGTAATCAATTTGCCATTTAGATTTCAATCCTAAGGTATTGGCTACACCAACAAATTGCTGCCTTTCAAGACCAATTAGGCAAGATATACATAGCTTCGTTGCATTTGCTACATGCGACAGGTTATTGTCTTGCATGAACACGATCCTGTTTTGAACTGCGAAATCTTATAATTTAATTCAAAGAATTATGCTAAATTAAAAAAATCCTTACAGGAGCTGAAGAGAGGTGCTGCGCAGCTTCGTAACCACAATGAAAACCCGCCAAAATCATTCATAATTATCATAATTATCTAATCGGGGGTGTAAAGATTCCCAAGCGGGCTAAAATGAACACTAGTTCTTAAACTTTAATGCTTTGAATGAATTCCTATATGATTAGCTCGAAGAATAATTGAAATGTGCCGATTTTATGGTATTTTAATGATGGCGCCGAGTAGTGTTGTGTTTTTTACCATAAAAAGTACCTTAATTTCCATCGATCATTACTGACTTCAGAAACGCTCAGCAAGGTAATCAACAGACTGTTGTAATATCAGACACCTCGATGTTTATAATGTGCCCCGCGAAGTCTTCCAAAATTAAGTTGAATCAGAAGATGCTCAAACCAATACAAGAACTCATGAGATACTCACGAGTCGATTTAAAACTAACGTCGTAAAAAATCACAGTTCAACTATACGGGCCAGATTTATACGACTACACACCGAATTATTAAACGACTAATACAGTGGTGGGTGTACGAAATGATAGAGCCGCCTGGAACGACTGAATTACAGACATTTCTTGCTTCATGTGCACTGACTCACAGTGCAAATTGTACACATATCCTTTGATCCAAAACAAAAGTAGCAAAAAAATTCACTCGAGAATAATATTATAGAATAACCGGTTATATATAGTAAACAATAAACCTATTGAATGAGCAATTTCTTCATGGATGTCTAAAAGAGGGAAAGCCCACAAACAATAGGTGATCTACTATAAATCAATTCTCCAGTTATACGTCGAACCTTCCAAAACAATATACAATCGTATACGCCTACATAGTACCGTAGAGGTCCACTCAGAGTAATTTCATGATTGAATTTTCCATTCCATATCACGTCCCTTACCCGGATGTATTGGAAGAGCAGTGGAGACATTCGAAGGACCCTCAAATTGTGCATAAATGAATCCATCAATTTCTTTACTCTAGATAACAACTTCTTAATTCTAAAACATGCAGTGTGGGCTATAATTTTCCATACATCAGAAAATGTGTGATGTACGTTACGTTTCTGATACACTAAAAGATGCGTTCGAACGAAGAGCTACTAATTTCGTAGAGATACGAGACAAAAATATAAGTCAATATATGTACGAGATATTTGTATACATCAGTGAACACGACTATTGCAAGCATAACTTCAATTGCGCTAAATTGTCTTCATCAAGGGTGAGAAACACGTAAACATGTGTTTTCGAAACAAAAGCAATCATATAAAGCACATTTTTATATAAATAAAAACGGATGTCAAACGTAAAATATTTATTTTTCCCATGTACGGAAACTAATGGTTCATCCTGCAGAACAAAAATCTTTAAAATCTACAAGTCAAGCAACTCGTACTCGGTAAATGATCTTTTGATACTTGACCCATGCTCTGGGGTCCCAAAAGTGGTGCCCCATTGGACTCTTTTATTCTGCACACTAGAAATAAACCGAAGCGTCGCCGGTGCAGGAATTGTTCGAGCAAAGGAACGACGACAGCAAGACACACCGAGCGGAGTGACGCCGCGGCAGACCAAGTCACCCCACCGGGCACTGGGGTTTTGTGTCTATTTCTACGCTTGCAGTTACAGCGAGATACACGCTCGCATCAGAAAAGAGCAAAACATAGAGCTAAAAAAATCCTAATAGAAAAATAGGAAATGTATTATGCTTATCCACTGTGAGCAAGTACGAGTACAGCAGCTTTGACTTGTTTTTAACGCACGCGATATATTGCAATCAAACAATTTTTATTGGCCCTAATTATACAGTGGAATCATTTGAGAGTTTTAAAGAGAACCACGTACATTGCTTTACAAACACTGCCTTGACAACCTGCTCCAGAGCCAAGTATTTAACTGGTTTGGAACCATCATCAAATGAAGATATTGGGTTGTTACAAGAATAATGGCCGATCTAAGTCTCACATTTACAACTTTTCATTTTAGCATAGTATTTTCAAGATATTTTAGGTAAAATTTTGCACACGTAATAATTACTGTAGGCTCTTTAATATTTTTGACTTATTTCAGAGAAAAGAAATTCTTGAAGCAAGTAAGCCTTTAATTTTGAATATTATAAAAAATGACCATCGCTTATATTTTTTCTATAAGTTCAAATTTGGGCATAGTGCCCCCAAACTGCTGCCAATATGAACAGAGCGCGCATTGAGGCGTCTACAAGTGATCGGTCAGTACGAAGATAGTCTCAGAAATTACACAATGGTTATGTGAGCATTGAAGATGAACATACATAGTAGAGGACTGTCATGCAGTTTTGAAAATTGACAACTGAAAGCAATGAGTGAGCAAAATCCACGTCAAGGTGTCGGAGAAATGTCTCAGATTCTTGATGTCATAACTGCAAGTCTCAAGCCACTTGCAGACAAAAAAATGAGACCTGCTTTGGTAAATTGAAGCTGCCCATTTCTGCTCCTCGCTAATGCGCGGCCACGACAGTGTTGAGAAACACTGCAGAAACTCAGACATGGGATAAGCGACTTTACCCCATCCTCCATATTCTCCTGATTTCTCACCCATTGACAACTACTTTTTGAACATTTAGGCCCATTTTTGAATGGCAAAGCCTCTAAGTTTGAGCCTGAGGTGAAATCAGGTTTCAAAGATTTTGCTGCATTACAGCCCATAAGTTTTTATCAACGAGGAATAAATAACCTCGTTGATCGATAGCAGAGACGCATAGATGCTTAAGAGTTTATTTGACTTTTGACTTGTTAAAATATGTTAACTGTTCATTTTTCCACAATAAACCATGTTTCTGAAATCGGCCAATATTTTTGTAAAAACTTAATACACAATTATGTCCGGTGATCCACATTACAGTTTTTTCTGCGAACAAATTTCATCATCATGCGATGTTCTCGGCTCACGTAATCTATTAAACAATTAAATAATTAAACAATTTATTACCACGAGAGTTACATGAACTAATCATGAGCTAACGTGTAATGATATTTTTAAATTACATATTACCAGGGTTATACAACAATTTCACCTCATAATATCTAATTTAGTCAAACGATGCAAAAATATGCTATTGGAATGCTTCATATAACATATAAATTTAAAAGTAATGGCTTCCCTAGCCTGATCGTCGGTTTTGAAGCGGTGAAGCAGTAGTCGTTGTCTCTCTGAATGGGAAACGTAAAAGGTCAAAAATGTACTTTTTATACTTATACTCAACTAAACATGCATGTAGCAGCAGTATGTATCCAAATCAACTTTTTCGAAAAACGAACGATTGTGTTGAACGCTGTGAATAAATGTCAAATATAAACGAAAGCAGCTACAAGCGCAGAGAAATAGCGAGTATCGAAAGCGTCTTGTTAACACGTACACGACACACACTTATTTTATGCTCCCGATGGGTGTTGTGGTCTTAGTGTTTTTCTGTGTTCGCGATTTTCCGTTCGCGAAAATTGGAGCGGGCAGTTTAGAAACCGGTGAATTACAGCAACACCATCAATTGCCATCGGGCGGAAACTTACAAGGAAATGTACGGCACAAAGCGGCGCTTCAGAGCTCGATTTAGTCTTGCGCTCTGTTGAGAGCAATTTGACGGCGGCAGACTCTGAGGTAGACCTGCACCACCAGCCTCTTGAAACCGTTCAAGTCGCTGTGGGAAGTTTTATACGCCAATGAGAGCGGAATATCTTGTCTTGTGTCCAATAACAAAGAAGCTTCTCGTCTGTAACTTCACTTTATAAGCACAATACCTTGAAAATTCTCGTACCCTAAGGTTCGTGCGTAATACCAACGATGGTTTTTTTATTCAGCTTGTATGGTGTAAAATACGAGAACGAGAACAGAAGCTAAACGAACATTCGGAGAAGCGCTAGATGAAATTCAACGAGTCCGAGTATTTAATTGTAAAGTCTGGCCAAGCTGTGTAGAACTCAAAGAGAATATGTTCACGTACAACTGCATTTATTGATGTACAGATTTCTAAAATATTTTTTATCTCAATTACATAAATACCTCGTAGAATTTCACAGCACGTTCTTACGACAACGCAATGAACGTTACTTAACGGAACACATCAGACTCCTGCCGGTTCTTCTAATGATTTAGTTTCGGGCTGACACACTATATTTATTTAGAGTTTGCACCTTATATAAGTAATTAGATAACTCAATTTTCCATTTAAAAATGTCATTGATAATTTACTTTGGCTTTGACACGTTGAAATGTTACATGGCCATCGTTTTGCCCTCACCTAGCAGCCACCATCAAAGAAAGTCAGGAAGACGGACAAAACTATCTTTGCATATATACACAGAAAAGTTGCATGCACTGGTCAGACTGACAAGAGATTTTCGTTGCATGAGTCCTTAAAAACATAAATTTACTTGACGTTCTTTAAAACGAAGAAAATTTCCCATCATAAGAGGCGGATTTTTTGGGATGAATTTATGGGGCGGCTGTTAAAGCGATCCAAGTGCCGTCATGAGGGGCGAGCTGGCGCTCCAGCCTCCATCTATTGGGCTCCCCGGCTCAGATCCGACCCATGATGGCGAGTTCTAAGCACAAATTTCAAATTTATCGATACGATGTGCTTGTAAACATCCCATAATTGCTGATTTAATGAACTGATTGCGAAAAACCCTGAGTTTATTGGCCATCTTTCCTCCCATAAGTGCATGATATGAGCAATCTTCGGGAATTCCCTTCAAGCAGAAATACGGACACAGCTAAAGTCGTTTGGAGCATCAGCTTTTGTGAATGCTGAAAAACTTTAGCATTCTCGCTTAAGGAATAAATTTAGATTAGAACAGAGTGACTCAAAAAGAAACGAGTTTTTGAAATGTTTAGACGTAGTTTTCAACACTTTATCTTAAGTGCAATTTCATTAAGGACTCAAATCTGTCTATAGATTATTTAAATTAACGTTTTTATGCTTTTTAAATTCTGCTACACAAGATCCACATTCACGGCCATCATATAAGGATGCAGGTTCGTCCTTGAAGCCTCACCCTGGACGAAGCAAAAGTGTGCTTGTCCACATGCTGATACCGAAGCCATGCTTTTGCTTGTAAGATAACAATAAGCAGCCAGTTTTCCGAACATCACATACTTTTCCTTATGAACAGACTCGTCTCTCTTTCACATTTACTTCACCTGAGAGTCTCTCGCTCATTGCAGTAAATCCGAAAACATAGGAGCGGGAACATAGGCTTGCCGGCTGTTCACATCGATAGCACAAAACTGGGAGTAGCAAATTATTAACTATCCAAACCAACAATACACATTTTGTTACAAAATTCTAGCAAGAGACGTTTGTAAAACCAGGTGTGGAGGGCAGTGATAGGCGTAGAAGGGAGCATAGCAGTCAGTAGCTGCGACATTGAGAATTAGAGTAGGCAATGCTGGGCAGGAGACGAAACAAGATGTACAGGGTGGGGCAAAAAATGCGCCTTTATTTTTTATTCAATTCGGTGCTTCATACAGTCATATTTTTAATACGATCTCAGCAAGACTGTGGCTTTCAGCAGCAATACACTGGTGACGTGCTTTTTGACCTACCCTGTATAATGAACTACGTTGTGAATACGAAATTTCGCTTGTACGCTAGATACAAAATTTTAACATATTTCCTGCGATTTTTATGATTCCGTTCCCTTGAAATAAATTATGCAAGATTACTCAAAAGCTCGGATAAATAAGCTAACTTCTCAGATCAAAATCTTCAATTCACTCTTGAAAATGTACGTACTATAGTTGGAAATTTACAATGGGTATGATACCGTATAGGACTCTTGAAATAAAAATCACAAAAGAACTTTAAAAGCCATGCAGTCGAGTGGGCCAGGTCCACCCAACGCAAAGTTAGTCTCCCAGGACTTCCAGACATGGAAGTTTGAGAACCTCGTAAAAATGATGAGCTCTCGAGCATCGATGCAAAATTGAGGTGATAAAACATTCCAAGGAGGTTTACGCACAATTAACCCTTTGTGACCAGAGTTATAGCTGCGAGTATAATTTGCAAGTTCATTCGGCTACAATAATTTATAAAGTTCTCTCGCAAGGGGAATCTCATGGACAGAAATCCGAAATTGTCAAATTGATGATACTTTCAAACGGGCCAAATATGATCTAATTATGTTAATACCTTTTTTCGTCATTATAGACGTTAATGTCAGTTTATGAAAGAGAACATTTATGACTTCACAGGGCATAAAGAGTTCACACAAGGGTTAGAAGGAGAGACCTAATGCAGCAGCAGCAGGAGCGATGTCTACGACATTCGCTCTTCAATGTCACCGACTGCGACCGCGCTGGCGCTGTTCGACTGCTGCGCTGGCCTCTTCTAACGCTAGGTAACGCGGGCAACTCCCCAACGTCAGCCTGCACACCGTAGCGGCAAGGCGCTACAGTCGTGTGCGTAACAGCTGCGTATGCGCTACAGCTGCGTGTGCACTACAGTTGCGCGTGTACTACAGCTGCGAGTGCCCTACAGCTGCGTGTGCCCTACAGCTGCGTGTGCCCTACAACTGCGTGTGCACTACAGCTGCATGTGCACTACAGCTGCGAGTGCCCTACAGCTGCGTGTGTACTACAGCTGCGAGTGTTCTACAGCTGCGAGTGCCCTACAGATGCGTGTGTACTACAGCTGCGAGTGCCCTACAGCTGCGTGTGCTCTACAGCTGCAAGTGCCCCGCAGCTGCGTGAGAGCAGCTGCGGCGTCAGGACTGCCATTAAGTCTCACATTGGCACCGCCGTGCCGACAAGGAGGCACGCACCCCGAGACGGGCGCCACCACCGCGCGCGCTGCTGTCGCTTTTGTTCTTTCACATTTCTCTCCCAGCTGAAGAAGACGCGGCCGGCAAATTTTACCAGGAAGTAATAATAACCTAACTTCTCACTCTTCAATTTATGAAGTTCGTTTTTGTTTTGAAACGTGTTAAGTATATAACACTTTTTTCTGTTCGAGTTTGTGAAAATAACTTTATTTGATATAAATATCTACGAAATGTAACATAGGACGATTTGTTTCAGCCACGCATGGTTTCGTTTACGTTCTACTAAGCTAATTTCCATTGCTCGTGACGCAGTCAGGGAGACCTAAAGGCTTGTTCATGCAATGCACGAGTATACGAAACATTTAAAAAAGGATGTTCAATCTTATGACTACCATATAACTTAACACCAATAGCTATGTCTAAGGCCTCCTTCCTGCTACTCAGTTAACATGTGCAACAGAAGCACGTTATAGCTAAAACCTTTCATGTCCATACAAATTTATCTTCAAAACAAAATCTGTGAGGTATCATCTCGCCAATTAAATCCGGTTTAATAAGTTAGTCAGCCGCAACTACTACAGTAAACCAGTATTTAGTATAACTTAAGGCAAAAATAACTACGAATCACTAAACAATTGGCGGCTTAAGATTAGCTGCCTTGAGTGCCAGTAGACGCCTCAGGAGCCCGGGAGTGTCGCAGCACCGTTACAGACACAACGCTGGCAGCGATCGATGTACGGAAGCGTACACGTACATTATGGTCAGTCAAGACTTCAAGCGCGTCCGCGTGTGTTCAGGAAGCGAGTGTGTGTATGTATATAGGGAGACAAGCGTCTACGGATTTCTTGAATTGCCAAGGAGCGCATGTACGCCCACAGCTGAAGCCTACAGCTGCTGAGTGCCCTCGAGTCGAGCGCACTAGTTTTTCTGGAGCGAATGAGACCGACTTAGAGATAAGCCTTCTACGTCCCTGCATCCGTCTTCAGTGTCAAGCTGATGATGCAAGCTCACACGAGCTGCGAATGCAATTAAAAAAATTCATAACAGATGGGCTTTTAGAGAAATTAGTTGCATAAGAACATACTGAAAGCAGAGCGGCCTTAAGTCACGGTGCGGTAAATGATGCGAGTTTGCGTGCGGTCGCAAATCGAGTAAAAAAATGCCATCAAAAATAGAGGGACTCCTTCACGGCTGTAAACTTGAAGAATGCGTCAAACTTTAAATTAAAGAACCCTCAAATCTTGAGAGAGTCAGGCAAGAGAAAGAAAGTTTATTTTAAGAGTAACGTAAAAAGAATACGTCGTAGGGATCCTGAAAGTATGAAATGCAAATACAACAGTGACACATTTAAGCAACCAAGTACAAAACGAATGGTTTGAAACAAAAAAAGTTTGCACGTGGAAATACATTTCGTCAGTGACTCGTTCTTCATTGAAAGTATACGAGCAGCCAAAACGATGTGAAGACGAGGTTTTCAAGTATTTGCATGAAGAAATTTTGGTATAAAATGAGAAATCTCAAATTAGATTTTTAAGACAGAGCGGCTGTGTGACAGTGATAAACCTCAGATGCAGCGTTTGGGCCACAGAACTACACTATTAGAACTACATTATTAGATAGTTTGAAGCTCCTTGTTCGCAGGAAATATGACCTAGAGAGCGTGAAGAGAAAGGAACATTTAGTGTTGAGTGAGGAAAATTCTCTACACGAGGAGCGTTTCCTCACAGGACCTCCATCGCATAAAACGGTAAGTTAAAAATGAGAGGAGGAAAACACAAGCACGAGAAAGCGATGAAGGTATAATAGCTAAAAAAATGGGCATGAAAAATAAAAAGTCCCAAAAGTTTATCTATAACTGAGAAGGGGTTAAATATAATTATTCATTTATCGGTACTAGTTTAGCTTTGATATGTTTCACTGTTAATTCGTTTATATCTATTTTTGTAAAACAATTCACAACAAGCAAAATTTCAACGTTAATTTAGCAATAAAATTTTACCACGATGCCATCGGTATTTAATTTGAGGAAGATCTGGAACTATACAGGGATTTGCGACAAAAAACGTAAAATCTAAAGCTGACGATTCTCTGGAGTGCAAGCGCTTTAGACAGCCGTTCGAACACCACGCGTGCTGTACGTAAAGGTAAAGTTACCTATGTAGGTAAATCTTGCGACGCATTTTCTGACGATCGATTTCTGAGAGGTGGGAGTGACAAATAATCATTCCTGAATGCATAGCAAAAAAAATAATTAAAGATAAAGAGCACTGCACGCTCGGAGGGCGACATGACGTTCGAACAGGAAGCAAGATCTGTTCCGAGGGCCATTCCTCACTTGGTCATTGTCTGCACGAGCGAGGAAGACAATTAACGCACAAAAAATTCAGAGTGCTCAGTAAGAGCTACACTCAACACCAGATTGAACTTATACATATGGTATGCAGGCACTGGATAGAGATAATCCTCGCATCAAGTCGCCTACCTGACCAACGCCAGCTCACTGGGAGGTTCTGAGCTCAAGAGCGTTGAAAAACTCCAACAACCAGAACGGCTCTAACAGACGCGTCACTCCGTCGTCAAACCGTAAACGCGTATACAAGGAAATGAACGTTTTATCTGAGCAGTTCCCTGTAAAATGGGACAAGTAATTGGCTGGTAGCTCATAAATCCTGAATGCATTTCCAAAAAAGTTAAATCTGTTACTAATTCTAAGTTGGTGCAGCATGTCAAACTTGAAAAAAATGGGAGCATACTCTGGCCACGCTCAGAGGTGATACAGAAGTTAAGAGAGACCTCGAGTGCAAACGTTACGTAATGTTACTGAGGAATGTCGGTATTCTACAGCTGACACGCGTGCAGCCTCTGTGGAAAAATTTTAAGGTTAACAAAATGATCTGAGCATAGACCACCCAACTATGCATAGCTTGAGTACATAGGTAGGTAGGTAGGTAGGCTCATTTCAAGTTCGATAGAGAATTGATGAGTAAATAAGTGTTTTTCTCACAAAGTTACTACACGGCCAAAGGAATATTCTGTGAAAATATTGTTAAAGACAACCAATGATATTGCCCATATAAAGTTATTCAATCAGTACGAATATATAGTAAATATAGTAAATTTACGAGATACTTAATATTGAGACAGATGAATAAAAAACTACAGCCAACATGTCTATATGAGGCTCTCAGAACAACCTTACATTCACTATGTCATTTGATGTATTATTCGGAAGAATACCAGTTAAAGTAAGAGAATCAATAATACTGAAATATACTTTTTACTTTACTTTTACTTTTTACTTCTACACTTTTAAAATTAATCGTTGTCAATACTCGTGAGCTTTAGTCACAGGCACAGCAAATAATTTCCTCTTTCGTTTTCGTAACAATTACAGCTTCGTTTTGCATCAACATCTGAAATCGTCCCAATTACTATTCTCCATCTCATGATGAGGAGCGAGTGCTCGAAACTGTTCACGTCAGATTTTGGTTCTAACAACTGGTCTACAATACGGAAATGCCACATAAATTCGGCGTTCCTGATTCTCTCCTTAACATGGACGTCACGGAAGTTTTCTGGAAACCTTTTTGAAGAAGTACATGGTATAGTTCATGTATTCTAAAAACAAGTTAATAAATGCTTGGTACTCTTCAGAGTTTAACGAGGAAAATATCGCTTTCATACGATGTGCAGATAATTTCCGATGAATCGCCGTTCAAATAATCACCCTCCATAAAACCTTTGCAAGACTCAGGCCGCGGATGGACTAGGTAGTATGTATAAGTTTAGAGTCCGAGGTGTTCATGGGGTATGGCCATGTTCTTTACGAGAGAAGTCGTAAAATTCCTAAATGCCTAGCAAGAACCTAGAGGCAGAATCTCAGTTATTTTGGACATTTTCCATACACAGCTATCCATGCCATCTCGCAGCCCTGCTCGGCTGAACACCCTGCAGCAGCAGCTCGCACTGATACCTTTATAATAAAATGTACGAGACAAGGAACACTAAATGCTGCAAATTAGCTATTAATTTGACAACTAGTCAACCGCTGTTATCAGCTCAATGCGAATAAAAAATAGAGGAATCTCTGAGTGCGTATGCGGCTATGCAAGTGGTCGAGTATCAGGGTCTCGGTTAGATGTCAACGAAGAAAAACGATAACCATCAATGGCTCAACGCTCAACTTCACTGCTCAGACGAGGAAGCCAAACTTCATGAACATTTACATGTCGTTTTCGACGGAGCGACAGCCCGACCACGCATGAGGGCTCGATAACATCGGCCAATATAAAGAAACTCAGTCGAGTGTTGTTGGTTTGTTGACGGGCCTCGTCGACTGGTGTCGGTTTCTGCTCTTGTGCCAGTCTACTATTGTCTTAGGGAACTTGATGTGACGATATCTAAGGTAAAAATGAACTCTATTGTCAATTATGTCAGTTCGAGAATAGTTTTGTATCCTTTCAGAAATTGTTGACCAAGAGAGAGAGAATAAGCCCGCATGGAGGAAGTTTATTTGGCCGCGCTGAATTAATATAATTCAGAACTAGATATTTCGACCCTAATTTCACTATATAATTATAGCCCAGGGTTGCGTGCTAGCTTGATCCATCCGTCCGTCTCTCTGTTACGCTCTTGAGGATTTAGATAAGAGAAAATTCCCGGGTCCGTATTTTTAACTAATCAGCGAGACTGTCAAAGAATGCAGTCCGTATCAGTGATACTACAAATAACAATACTCCATATCATATTTATCCTAAATAAAAGGGCATCTTGAGGAATTCACATTTTCCCGCCATTTTTGGCAGGTACGCATACAAGTGAATAAGAGAAGACTTATATTTCGCGATATAAATACATAAACGTAAGTCTACTAACTAACCACAGTACAAGTGAAATTTTTAGGGTGCGTAAAGGCGGTCAGCACTCCAATAAGCGATCGAGTAAAATTCTAAGTACATTTGAATAGGCACATATAGCATAGCGATCGCACAACCTTTGGATCACAAGACGTCAGTAGAAAATTTTAAATGTTAATTCTTTTATTTTATGTCAGCTGTCAGCGTTCCCATTATAACAAGCTTTAACTTATGCGGCGCGCTGTATAGGAAGAGAACTCTGGGTATATTCTACTCATGAACTCCAATTACATCCAAAACTGTCGAGAAAATATCTCCAGTCAAAGTAATCTATTTTCAATCTGTGATCATTAACGTATCTTTCATTGATTCCCCACCTGTTAATGAATTTTGGAGTACCTAAAGATATAGTACTCATTTTCTCTATCTAGATTTCTTTTTGCCAATTCTGAGAAAAAACGCTGTTATTAATTGTCATAATTCCTTTGAAAATTTACGTACAGAGCATGAACGCAGACATATCGAAAGTAAACACTTAACAGATGACACGAGAAAATAAAGCGACTGATATAAGGGTTGAAGACGCGCGTCTCGATGCACTTTTTACAAGCGAAATTTTTTTCATAACACGTTACATTGAATGTAGCGGAGTAGCCTAATCTTTCATTGAATTTATCTATCATACGTTGACGTTAGAGCATATAATTCCATCCAGCGTAACTCTCTGGAAGGGGTGCTTCACTCGATACTAAATGCACTTCAGTGCATCAGTGTGCTTTATTTCGCTTTACATGCCCACTGTAAAGGTAAATTGATGCTTCAGCTGACTGCCTCACATTATACCTCTCGGATTTTCGCCATGGGATGGAAACACGTACTTAACTCTGCGTTTTGGCTCTTCTTACGAAAGTTCTACATTTTGAATCATATTCTTTTCCATATTACATTTCTTCTAGCATTTCCTATCACAAGTTTTAACAGGGTTTTCATGATGATTTCAATAACATAAATAGCTCTCATACTGACGAAGTACATTCTTTAGCTTGCACGACGAATTGAACTCTGGGCACACGATGGTGAGGGAAATGAACTTTTACACCACCAGCCTCATCCTAAAGAAGACTACAATGTGCCTGTACACATTGGACGAGAAGCGCTGCATTCAACGTGGTGTGGCCGTTGGCTGTGCCTGTGCAGAGCATGGATATAAATGTGAACGGTCTGTGCCCATATTAGCAAGCGTATTAAATGCACGTGCGCTTTTGCTCACACTTTTCACTCAATAGTCGTCAAAAATGTGTGCAACTGAGCAAGAATACAAGGATTGATACAAATGGCACCTGGTCGCACAGGGGCATCACTAAAGATTGTGTTTCCATGCTCAGACAGGTGAGAATTTTGCTGTAGTCTCATCATTATAAAATGATGATATATAAGTCAAGGTCACAGAGGCGTAACAATATAGAGCACAAGATTGATATTGATACAAAGCATGCATTGAAAAAAGCGATGAAAAGCCCCTGTACTTCAACAATTTCGCATTCGCGAAATTTTGCTCTTGTTTTCAGACGCTGCAGAATATAATATTCAAATTTAAGCCCATGTAAGTGTCTTAAATTAACGGTTATGCATTATTACAAACATTAAGGTCGTTGTTCAAAGACTTACAAACAATCTACGAACCGCAAATTGAGCTCAAGCGGAGCAGCACATCTCAGTAGAAAATATTTACTTCAGCTAGCGCGATAGGCCGAGGCTGTGCGCCATGGAGCACGACTGCATGGGACGGCAAACATTTGCATGCGCGAAGCTCGCTCATTTTCACCGATTTGGAAGGATGGACCCTGCAATCAAACGATAAGCTCTACCCTGTCGGGTCAAGTAACAGAAATAAATGGCAGGATAAATATTCATGCAAGCATCTAATTTAGATGATGATAGTATAAAGCAGGGCGATACAGGGTACGGCACCCACCTGCCGCTCTTAGTTATAACTTCCAAAACGCTAAATTAAAGCCGTCAAGTTTAGGAGCCTAAACTAGCTAGGAAAATTCATTCAGTGAAGAAATGAATAGATGAACAAAGTGATAAACATTTATTAATGATTAGAATTAGAATTTAAATGAATCGAAAATACGTGAGCGAAGACTATATTTTACATTCCGGAGTTTTCCACAAGTCATTCGTATTCATTATTTAGGAGACTACAAGGTGGAATATCGCGTAAGAAGTTATTAAAATTTAAATAAATATTCGGGTTGTGTAAAAAAAATGAATAATTTTTAGATAAGGATGAAGTCAGCGAGATAAGGTTTAGTAATCGTGACAAATTCAAACCTTTCTTTCTTTTCTTGAATATTCTAAAGCTCTTGGATTACTTCCTCCATCCAGTCAACAGATCGTCTTCCTGTCATCATCTTCCCATGATCACGAACTGCACCTATGACATAATTTTACCTATTCTTGCTTTGAAATAAATACAAAGTAGACACTGAGCACAAAATAAATCATTTTCCCCTTGGAAACAGCCGGTTATCATCTATAAAAAATTTTGCTTAGAAAGGGAAATCTTTGATTTCCTCTCCCCGACCTCACTGCTTTCCCGATCGAGCATCAGTAGAAAATTTACTTCAGCTTGGCGAGACCAGAATCCTAGCACGGAGACTTTTCATAAAGAGGACAAAACCGAACAGACATTTTTTCGTCTAAAATAAATACCAACAGACAAAAAATGCCTAGGCACAAAAATAAGAAGAAGAATCTGCAGACAAAAATGGGCTGTGGAATACAACGTGGCAAAAAAGGCAAAAAGAAGAGCTCTACCCTTTCTCTATGTTCAGCTTTCTCCCTGAGCACCGATTTGGAGCTTCCGATCTCAGCCCGCCACCGATGTGCGGCAATTTAGAGGCTAAACATTTACATAGCGTCCGTTGCGGCGGGTGACGGAGACGCATCGTCTGCTTGTAAACTGACGAGGCATTGCAGGCTGAAGCGTGTTGACAGATTGACGTCCCAAATGTTCGAGCCTAAATTTAATCACACTGAAATGTTTAATATAGGCGGTCTCTATTCTTGTTAAGTTGTGATATAAAATCCAAGACAAACGTTCGCTAATATGATTGTAGTGAAACTATTACACTACGCTCAATATATTAGAGCACAGTTAAAACGATGAAGGTTAAGAAATGAACTATTGGCTGATCATAGATGTGGCTAGCAGGCAAAATCCCACTTAACAAAACACTTAACTGAATCGATAGCAGCCCAAACTGGTAAAATGTTCGCCCGAAAAGCAACTGTGAATTAGTTGTTCACTGTTCACTCATTTGTAGAGCAGCAGTGAACTACTTGGTTCATCGTTCAAACGTTTATTACAATGGGTCAAATAAGTATTCGTAACGTATCACATGATATACATTTTTCGCTTTTAAACATATTTCAGGATGCCTTGGAGAATTTGGAGTCCTCTTAACACTTTACAAATGAAATAGCAACAAACACGGAGACTGAAACGAAGAGTGTGGCATGTCTCACCTTCATCCCATCAGTAAGCGGCCCACGTCTCCTACAAACAAACCCCGCGCCCTGCACAACAACGGGACGCTTGAGACGCCAGCCCAAGCCGTCACCGAACTCAAAACTGTTTTGATAAAGTTGTTATTCTAGAATGAGGGAATGTTCTTTATTGATACTTGCTCGCCCGGCAACCGCAGTATAGCCTTCAACAAAAACGCACAATTGATTAGTTTAGCACTGCGGGGAAGCAATATTTTCGTTCAAAACTCTGTAGCTATCCATTTTACAGTTCGTGAATGAATTGACCTAGAGAGACTGAGACTTCAGAGGTTCAGGGTGGAGATATCCGTTGCAAAAAATTGATTCTCACTGTACCGCTGCGGAAGCACACGGCAGCAACGCGTCGGCAGCAACGCGTCAGCAGCAGCGCATGGAGACTCAGCATCGTCCTCCTCTCTCGCGATACATAGGTGTGTTAGTTCACCTGATGCCTCAATAACAGGAACAAGTTAAATTTATTGACAATTTATATTGCGAGCAAAGGTATGCATCAAAATTAATTTCATAACAGCAATAGGAAATTTGCATTCACAGATCGTAGCGTCAGCCCTATCACAATTGTGCTCGTGTGAATGAAAAATCAAGTACCCAGGCCTCGAATCCTGCTCCTGACACGGCTTCTGGCCACTATACGACCTCCTCTTGTCGTGACCTGCAGCTCGACAGCCGTCATAGTAGCCTCCAGCTGCTCTAGTTCCCCTCAAGCACGGCCCACGAGTGAAATAGTGAAATGGTTTCCTATGTCCAGCCATCGCGTTCTGGAGACTGGCCTGCTACTGGCAGGGCCTGGTTTTGCCATGACCTGTCCCTTCTTACAGAGCTACTGGAATGAGGCATGGGCGCCATGTTTACTGAATACAATAGTTCAATTTTTGCACAAGTTCGAGCAATGTTGTCTGATATCGTCGAGAAAAAATAAAACACGACCAGTTCAGTGAGAATTCCAATTGATCAAGAAAGTAGAGCGACAAGGTATCTTAAAAATATTCACATGGAGTTTGTTACGTTGCGTGACACGACAATCATCTCATGTTCATGTTAGAAAGAAGGTAATAAAAAATGTAAAAGAAACTACATGAAACAACATGCTTTCCTGACTATTATTTTGGTAGCTGAAGTATTCTGTCAGGAACAGTCAGTTTTATTATCCGTGGGCGCAGAGGAGCTCAGGCGTACTGTCTGCCTTTGACTTGCCTCAGGTTCCTAAGGTGTATGAAAGGATTGTCTTCCCAAGCGCACTCCTCCCAGAGATATGCTTGCAAAATTTTCACGAAATCGATTTCGTTTCCGAGTGATGCATCCCAGACCTTGTGTGCAAGTGTGTGAGAAAAATTCATGCATGATGTGCTGCTTTTTAGAAAATCGATGCATGATTTTCTGCATCATGAGGTTACACCGGAACAGGGAATGTCCGATACCTGCGGGTCGTCACACTTGTCTATACCTACTTAGTTAACAGTGATATTCAATTATTATTCCAATATCGCACCATTGATTTTTTTTTCAATAAATACCATGGTTTCAGTTATTGTTTTATGAATTTTTAAGAATATCCGAACGACATTTTCGACAGGTAAGCGTGTACTCGACTGACGGATCGCTTAGGGAACATAGAAAAGAATCACAGACCTACAGTCAAACGTACAGTTGCTCACTTTAAGAGTGACATGTACATTTGAAAATACTAGTATTATAGCGTGATCATACTCTGTGACAGTACTTTTACACCTACTTTTAAATTTAAGTTTTCCAATACATACGTATTCAACGTTGAATTTTCTTAATGATCCTCAAATTGAAGCTGACAACGTTCAGCCAAACTGCACATTCCTTTAATACATACATATACTCTTTCGATATTTGTTCGTTCAGTCAACGGTACAAGTCATAATTCAGCTGGTCGCTTCTGGTACAAGTCATTCAACGGACCCGCAGCCTCGGGAGTCCAAGTCGACGGTGTTGTGCGAGAAAACACACTTGATGCGCCGCCACGCCGCGTTCTGATGGGATGCTTCGTGGAAGTGTGACGTCTTGAATCCTCACTGACGTATCACCGTAGTAGATCTTACGAACTTGGTCTGTATGTTCTGTAAACCTTTGATGACTTCATCGCATGAATTGCCCGAATTAGATCCTGTTTTGATCGTAACTACCTGTAAAATTATAAATGATTGATATCAAAAGAATAAGCCGGGACTCGCTAGAGGCTCGTTACTACTTGAGCTTGTAGCAGCGGTAGGTTGGTCATTTTAGTTCAAGTAAGAAATTATTCGGCATAAGAGTGCATTTCAAAGTCAATTACTTAAGTTAGTTCAACAGAGTAAACCACTGTCACGTCTACACCAAATAACTGATATATCAGAAGCCACAAGGGTATTCGTAGCAACAAACTCTCCACTTCAATTGTTCGAATAGCATGGAGTCAAAATCAACAATTGACGATACACCAAAAAATGACGAAACCAAATTTGGGAAGTTCATTTCGAAAGCACACTGACCCAAGAATTCTGTAAAACTTTCGAAACATACGGTCAACAACATAAAGTCTTCAAATACGACTATGTAGACAGGGCGAAGAGGTGCCCGTCTGACAAGGGACTGACGACCCAGTAGAATCTCAAGACAAGTGTACAAGTAAGCCGCTTAACCTCTTCACTTATTTTGAGCATACACAGTGTACTTTTTTGGTACTTCCAATCAGCATGTGAAAGCGTAGCATTACCAGTAAAATTAAGCAAAACTTACGTACGATTTTATTTACAAATTCAAAAATTGTACAACACTGGCAGCGGGTAACTCGAAATAACGAGGAATTGAACAAAACAGCGTACAGAATATCGAAAAAGTCCGGGCAAGAAATTCGGGCAAGAGAATTTGGTCCCTTCCCTTCGTGAGAGTCCGGGCAAAAAAGTCCGAGCAAGAAGTTCGGGCAAGAGAATTTGATCCCTTCCCTTCGTGAGAGTCCGGGCAAAAAATCCGGGCAAGAAGTTCGGGCAAGAGAATTTGATCCCTTCCCTTCGTAAAAGGCAGGTGGAGAAGGACAGATAGGGAACATGGAACCATGTTTGGTGGAAGTTTTCTGCAGTAAAACTACATGATTTTACGATGGGCATTGCTTTAGGGTCACTTCTAAAACGACACTGAATTCACTGTCTAATTTAGCGAGAGCAAACAGAATTAGCCAGCAATTCTTAGCCTATACAATAAGTTCACAAATTTTTCTCTCGCTGATCACAAGTTATGAAAATACGTGTCTGACTATCGTTGAGCTTCAACACACCCTTTGCAGAGACAACTGATACAAAAAGCTTGAATGAAAAAGAAGTAATCGGTACATAATGACACGCGAGTAACCGTTGAGAAATCATGACGCTTATGGAAAAAAAATTCGTTCCTGTGTTTACACAGCGCGCACACGGCACGAAAGGCTGTACCTCTATTTCTGGAATTCGAATTCAATGCTTAAAACTAAATCTTATGTCACTCAACGCTAAATTCCGAGTCAATGAATTTCAAGAGTAAGTAATTTCGCTACAGAAGGCCAAAATTTCAGTACCCACTGGGCAGATCAGCCCTTAAAATGCAACTTCAGCATCGAAAACAGAGGTTCTTATATCTTTAACGGAAGTTCTCATATCGTAAACGGTGGTTCTTATATTTTTAAATCTTTAACGGAGGTTCTCATATTGTAAACGGAGGTTCTTATATCTTTAACAGAGGTTCTCATATCGTAAACGGAGGTTCTTATATCTTTAACGGAGATTCTCATATTGTAAACGAAGGTTCTTATATCTGTAACGGAAGTTCTCACGTCGTAAACGGATGTTCTTATATTTTTAACGGAGGTTCTCATATTGTAAACGGAGGTTCTTATATCTGTAACGGAAGTTCTCATATCGTAAGCGGAGGTTCTTATATCTTTAACGAAAGTTCTCATATCGTAAACGGAGGTTCTTAAATCTTTAACGAAAGTTCTCATATCGTAAATGGAGGTTCTTATATCTTTAACGGAGGTTCTCATATCGTAAACGGAGGTTCTTATATCTTTAACGGAGGTTCTCATATCATAAACAGAGGTCTCTCATCGTAAGGCCCTCAGAGCCGTCTCCTCTGCAGGACAGGTTCCCTCCCGGCGGGCGCCCTTCTGGCGCACTCCGAGTGTTCTCGAGGTTACAATCGCTCCAAATCAACAACAGAAATCCTCATGCTAAAAACAAGTTGCCAAGAACCGGTTAGTCATGCGAAGGATGTAGGATAAATGATCGAAAAATAAGGACCAAACAAGTATTGCACAGATTTACATCGAAAAAATGTTGAGGTAAGTTACACCACCATCAAGGGCCTCAAAACTCACACGGGTACAACTACAAAAACAGAAATAGAAAGAAAAAACTAATACAACAGATCAAGGTTTGAACGCGAATTTTGGGCAGGTGTATACGTCTTTACATGATATTATGGCATATGCAAGAGCAACTTGACATCAGCTACGGGAGTGTCAAGATAATAGTGTTCACGTAGCAAATGCAATTCATCAGTCCATTTCGCTAAACATAATCATGAAGAAAATAACATGAAAATAACACGAATGTTTTCTCGTTTATTGAAAAACAGTAGCCATGAGGCAATCATTCATTGGTAAGTTGATATCCACAGAGGTGGTGAGCCAGGACCCAGGACTGGTGATACCCCCGTACACAGGTGGTGAGCCAGGACCCAGGACTGGTGATACCCACGTACACAGGTGGTGAGCCAGGACCCAGGACTGGTGATACCCACGTACACAGGTGGTGAGCCAGGACCCAGGACTGGTGATACCCACGTACACAGGTGGTGAGCCAGGACCCAGGACTGGTGATACCCACGTACACAGGTGGTGAGCCAGGACCCAGGACTGGTGATACCCACGTACACAGGTGGTGAGCCAGGACCCAGGACTGGTGATACCCACGTACACAGGTGGTGAGCCAGGACCCAGGACTGGTGATACCCACGTACACAGGTGGTGAGCCAGGACCCAGGACTGGTGATACCCACGTACACAGGTGGTGAGCCAGGACCCAGGACTGGTGATACCCACGTACACAGGTGGTGAGCCAGGACCCAGGACTGGTGATACCCCCGTACACAGGTGGTGACCAGGACCCAGGACTGGTGATACCCACGTACACAGGTGGTGAGCCAGGACCCAGGACTGGTGTAACGTTGTCGGCCATGCCTATGCTTCCAACACGGACATCCTGATGGATATGAGAAGGCGCTCCGAGGCCTCGTTTCAAGCAAGAATTTGAACAGTTATCAAGCTCTACAGCTGAGCATAGGCCAGGCGAGGAGCATCTACGTAAAGCATCTTCTTTCCATTAGCTACGAAATACAAACAACGAAGCTCCTCAGAATTTGAGGTGAGGATGCCTCCGGATGCCACTGACTATTAAGCATTCACTATCAATACAGAAGGAGTAGTGAGTGTAGCATGTCCATTAGGTATCAACAAACTTTCATGTTTATTAAATCATGCATGTTTCAATACTGTGCTTACAGAGTACGGAGAATCAGAATCTTTTATTTGTCAAGGATGAAAACACAAATGGAATGAGCGACCGAATTAGAAGGCAACAGTCAAAAAAGGTTTTACTATCTAGTGAATACAAAAAATTGCTTGTTTCTTTGGAGCTCATGTTGCATACTTCAGGCTCTATTTTCAGGGGTTTCACTCGAGGAATTTTCCTTCGAAAGCATCATTCTCAATTAGGGTTTCACCTCGGATATCTTATTTTTCTAATCCTTGCTGCACACTCACATTTACCGCGCGATTTCCTTGTCACGGATGATCCCTGGAGACTGATGTGCATATCGCATGAGCAGCGCAGGTCACCGACTCACAGACGGACACTTGCAGCGACAAACATGGAGCGGTTCACTTATGTGGAGTGAGGGGCTGTGCGAGCGCGAAAACAAGGCTATTGGATTAATGATAGGCCTGTGCTGTAAGGAAAGCAAATTGATATTCTTTACAGATCTGATAAGATCTGAGATAAATAGTATTTTTGTGGGTTTGTGATCGTATACAGATGCTATGTATGAAGTTAATCAAAGATTTCTGTTTACTGGAAAAAGCGTGCTAATGATTAAATAAGAAACGAATCTTGCATAAAATCAGCGAGTGTCTTTGGCAAAACGAGGATTACAGCGTAAGGACAGAGGTAATTATAATTGCTCGGTATAAAATCTATTATTTTATTAAATGTGTAGTAAAAAACATAGTTTCAATTTCAAATGAACACAAATTCTAGTTAACAAAATTAAATGTCAAAACAAAGTATTGAACTTTACAAGTAAATATATATGCACTAAAATCATATATGGCAGGTGAAGAAAGTATTCAACCACTCCCGTAAA